>QTSX02001082.1:0-40429 GCA_014839935.2 Entomophthora muscae | reverse complement strand
CAAGGGCGGCAAATTCTGGGTTGGCTGGCTCTGGTGAACAGAAGTGGCAATATTTATTTCACCACTTCTATTATTTGTGTTGTTTAAGTTGGCCAATTGTATTGCCAATTTTGCGCTGGGGACTGGCAGTGGCTGATGCTTGTTGGCAGGTTTAATTTCAGACCTTGTTTTAACCTCATTTTGGCAAGCAAAAGCCTCTGTGTAGGTCTGGATTCTTGGTGATACACAATTGGTGGCAATCTGATCTCTATTCAAGGAAATCTCTCTTGCTAAGCTGTCAGGTCACAGAGTAATTCATCAACCCAAGTATGTAACCTGGCGGGTTAGCAGGTCCCTGTCCATCCTGGTTGGTGAAAGATGTTTCCTGAGGATCATGTTTTGATTCCTGGGTCTTCAATACTAGTATTGAAATGAAATCCTTGACATTCTCATCTGTTATCCCGTGGATATCTAAGCCTATTCTACTTGATAATAACCAGTCTTATTGACTTCATGACACCAGACCTGAGAAAATGGTCCTCAATAGGCCACATACTCTCCTAACTTATGAAGTTGGGACCAGTGCTCTATCTAGCCCTGCTGCTCCGCCAACTGAACAAGCATGTGAATGATGGGTAGTTACTGAAAGATTTTTTCTCTGATTTAAGACAATCACCCAAACCTAAGTGGCTGGATTTAGAAGCACAATAGTTAAAAATGATGTGGTTGCCTGAAAAAATTGGATGAATTCATCCTTGGACAATCCCCTTTCTATCTTGAGCCAAGAAAAATCCATTGTACTGGGAAGTGTGTTGTTTCAGATATTAAATTATCTCTTTGGCAGCTGGAAAAAATATTGTTCTTTTGATTATAGTGTTTGTTGATGGGTAATTATATTAGATAATGTTTTATTTAGAGTGGGACTTGTTATATTTGCTATTATGTTCTATTTTCTTTTGTGGGATAGATTTTTTTGGGTTTGTGCTCAATTTTATTTTTTGGTATACTTGAATATTTGCCTTGCCAGGTGTCTGTCAGAGGCATCTTTTATGATGATCTTGAAAAATCTTTAGTTAGTGTGAGTTCTGGAATTTTAAATAGAAAACTGATTTTATTGTGGCTTGGGGCAATCCAAATTCTTTGATTTTACAAGAAACTAAAGTTTCAAGCTCTCTTAACTCTATTTTTAATGAGTTTAATATTAATAAGCCTGGATTAAACCCTGGGACATTTGGATGAAAAGATGTTGATGAAACTAATCTAAACCTGGATATTCAACTTTTGCTTTCACTTTCATGATTAGATATAGTCAAGAAAAGCAGCCAATCATATGCTTCTGTTCATACAGATGATATGTTTAGGCACCAGCAACTGAAAAGACCCATGTTAAGTAGCAAACCATACCCAGGGTGTAACATAAGCTGTTTAGTCTCTGTTCTGTTAAGACACAGGCTTATCAGAGCCTATTATGTTTGGCTTTCTTTTATCAGATAATCATGTTTTCTGGTCTTGGTGTAGTTCTTGATATATTTTTGGGTAGCAATCAGTTAAGTCAGATAGTTATGTAATGCTTTGAGTTAGATTTTTATCTCCTCAGATTAGTTAGTGAAAATAACTTACCCAACTTATTCAATATTTCAAATGGGATTTTTCTTTCAACTACCTCCTCTTTTACCTATATACTCTTGAGAGTTGAAATCTTTACATTTTCTCAATCAATAAAGTTGTTTGCTCACCTATAAATTTTTTAGTGTCTTATTTTTAGTAAAAACATTCCAGTTAAAGGTACATGAAACAATCCACGACCCCCAACCAGGAGAGTATTAGGTTTAAATGATTAGTGCTCCTTCTTTTCTTGCAGGTGGTAAGAGGGTTAGTGTCTGTTGGATCTAAACCTGTTTCAGGCACTAAGACCTCTACTTATGCTGATCAAGATTAAAGACATGTTATTTCTGGAAAATAATACACCACATCTATTCCTTCTGAGAATCCCTTTGTCACAGAGAAGATTAATTTTATCTCAAGTACTACCCATTATTGTTCTTCCCAAGTTTTTATCCACTCTCTTCTGCATTTCTGCTCTTGCCTCTGGAAGCATATTACTTCTTAAAGCGTGTTAAACCTCTTTTTGGCCAGTATAAAATTCTTGGTAAGCTATTTTACATGAAGATGATTTCCATAACTGTAGGCTTCATAGTTGCAGGTCTTAATCTCTCCATATTGATGCAACCAAGATAACTCCCTGCCTGCCAACATATCTCACAATACATAGAGGGCTCTCATAGAGGTGCCCCATAATGTATCTAACAGTATAAAGTATCCTGTGGCTGATATCAAGTTACAGGTAGTATCTTTTAAATATGAGTGCTGCTAATTTGCTGTGCTGATCCCTTGCCTAAGATATTCCTAACCCAAACCTTATTCAGAACCTGTCACAGTGCCACCTTTTGGTGGACTTGTAGCTTTCTGGTATAGTATGTCAATAACACTATTTCCAAATAAACATTATCTTAATCATAATATTGTCTTTTATATTGGACTGCTATTTTCCCCAATCCAAATACTGGACTATAGTTGTTCAGTTGCAAAAATGTTAGCAGCCATATTGATAGTTTGCTTCCCACAAGGTGGGTCACTGAAAGTGCCTGTGAGGGGTTGAATTTGTTCTGTAGAACCACTCTTCAAGTGAAATGGTTTCATTTTTGATTTGAACCCAACTGATTTATTTTAGATTGATGTTCTGGGTTTATCTCAACAGGTTATAAAACTACTGTACTAATTCCTTGGTAACATTAAAACAAAAATAGGGAATGGAATTAAGTTAATAAGGTTAAAATGGATTAAAAATAAGATTGAATTTTCAGGAAGAGTGATAGCATAAGCTTGTGATGATGATTCTCTTGTGACAGAAAGTGTGTAGGATTATTTAAGTAAAGTATATGGTAAGTCTTTGCTCTGTAAGGGATTTGGTGTGATCTCAGCCTTGGATTGCATTTAGAGATACTATGCTAAGGCAAAGCCCAAGTTTTATTTCCCTAACTTCATCTGCATATATCCCTGGTCCAAGCACCCTTTTACTTACTTGGTTCAACTTAATTACACCAAGTTATTTCCTTCACTTAGGAAATTAGATTCTTCTTCATAGCAAGAAGAATAGAGTTCATGTTTATGAAAGATAATGTATCATGCTATAATAGTTCACATCCATCTGACACTCCCAGATGATTAATATCCACCTGGTCCATAGCTGTTGGAGCATTTTTCCTGGGTGGATCTTGGGAAATCTATATGGATCTAACTTTCAGCTTTAACTCTTGATAACTGGTTATATTTCTGGTTCTAGACAGGTTTAACTTCCCTCTAGGGAATCCTATAGCTATAGCCAGAAAATTTCTAGCTACCAAGCCTGAATTGGGATGATTTTAGGCATAGGACATCACATGTAGCTGCAGTTGGGTCAATAGTGCAGCCCAAATTTAGGCTGGCCATTTTTTGGATCACCATATTTATTAGTGGTAATCCAAAATAAATGGCCAGCCTAAATTTGGGCTGCACTATTGACCCAACTCCAACAGGAATATCGGGACTGAAATTTTTTGAACCTTGGAGCAGATGGTTGGCACAAGATCAAGCCCCAATATAGGTGCCAGCTGGGTACTCCAACCCGCTTAGTTTAGGCTGGCCATGGTTGCACCTAAAATACGGAACCTCGGTCAATATTTTTAAAAGGTAACCTAGTTGCAATAAATTGCTATTTAAATTAGTTTATTATATCGTTTAAAAAAGTTGTATATTTTACTATTTTATGGACGATAAACTTAGCGGGAATATTTAAGAAGCTATAGCGAACCTCAGGACGCGTGAGGAATCTAATCCATTAGTATTTGAGGGATTTCTCAAAAAAACGGCCAAATATATATTTTCATTGCTGCATGATTCAAGTTTTGTACTGAGGGATTATTTTGCTCTTTTGGACTGATAGACGATCTTTCTACTCCGCAGGCAAGAGGCAAAACATTAGGTTTGTTTTTGGGATTGTATCTCGATCTGATTAGCTGGTTAGAAGCTCCTAGATGAATGCACATCTAGCCTGAAACCGGACAGTTGTGATGCCGAAAGTTGAAGCGAATCCGATTTAAAAAAGTATTTATGTTTGTTTTAAAATTGACAGACATTTACGCTCTGGGGTTTCTTGCTTAGTTCTCAGGAGAAGTTCGATTGAGTCAGAACCAATCGCAAGCGGCTTGGGCTGTGCCTCAAAACAAGGAATTTGTCCAGTCTTACCCGCCTACTTCACACTTGTAACTGCAACTCAGTAAGCTACTTCTCCGATATTTAACTTATCTTTCAGTTAACCACCAGTAGTATTCCGGCAACCCGCCTCTTAGGTTAACAATCTGGCTAAATTTTTAGTACTATTTCTATTCTCTTCTTCATCCATCCAAAGCAAAGCTTCAAAACAAAAGCCCAACATCTACTCTTGGATATAACCGCTGCTCACAAAACCAAAACTTAACTTAAACCACAAAGAAAAATTTGAAAATGATGTTTCTTAGTAATCCCACCGATAATAATGAAAGTATGATACAAGGAAGCTTCTCCAAGTTCTCCCCTTTTGAATGCACCGGAACTTATTGCCACGACACTGTCGCCGTCTGCTATCTTGAGCGCCCCCGTGGCTCAACCCACCTTCAGTCTACTTTCAGCCGTAAGCATTTCCCTCCTAAAACTCCTTTAACTTTATTAGTGGGGGCGTCCGTCCCGTGGTGGGTTTGACGTCCCTAACAGAAAAACCGATGCACCAGACGAAACCAAGGAAGTAGTTCAAGGCCTCTCTCGCTTTGGGAAAGGCTTGGCCAAGGAGGTATTCCCAGGAATTGTTCCAGATTCCTCCATGGCCATTATTTCCCGAAGCATTGATCCTCAACGAGTCAACCTTTGGTCTGCCTTCACGCTTGATACCATCTTATTTTTCCAACCCCCTGCATACAACGCTTGGGTCGATGATGATTTCCGTACCTGGTATGTTCTGTTTGCTTTCTACCACTAACTGTTAAGTATTTTGGCTATCCTTGAGCTTGCAGAAAACCGCCTTTCTTGCGAAAAGGTTGTCGTATGCCTCAATAAGCATAGCCCCGATGCAGGTAGCTTTCCATTTTTATTCTTACTGACTTTCTTTTAGCGGACTTTGTCAAGGCTTTGATGTATGTAGGATTTGAGCTGTGTCACCCTAAAGCTTACGAACAGAACCAAGATTTTCTCCTTGTTGGTTATGAACTTTAAACCTTTTCACTTCCTTGTTCAGTCTGACGTATCTAAGAGCAAACATTCTTATATCCAGTATTTCCGCTTCAATAAATCTATTTAGTATATCTTTTTCTAAGGATATATGTTTCCATTCAACCTATGTAGGACCTATCCCAGTGGCAAGCCAATAGAAACTTCAACAAAGCTTTTTCCCCTCCTTTATAATATTCAGTCTACTTGTCTTGTTCCACGTACTTGTATCAGGTTTTGCTAATCAATCATGTTGGGTTGCTTTTTTAAACCAAGGGTTGTTTATTGCCGACTTTTATATAAGCCATGATCAACACATGAAATAAAGTAACCCCTAACTGGAGAGCAATTGTTTTCAGGCCTTTGGGTTTATTTTCCACGATCTTGCAGCAAACTATTATTCAGTGAAGCTTAAATTTAAGATCCCCGATGCCATTCGTTCGCAGCCCCTAACGCTGCCTTTGGCAAGAAATTGCTTGGCTTAACATTTCTAAACTGGGTCTTCACATAACTTTTTGGTTTAACTTTAAAATCAGTTCTTTCCTAGACTCTAAGAAAATTACGCCATCATCTCCTTAGTGGGCTGGTGATGTTGGGCGTGAAATTTAGGGTCCTGCGAACACATGCCCCAAGTCGAAAAGCTCTGTTTCCAATTCAAGGAACTATTGTCTATGAAACCTAAAGAGCTTTTAGGAATTTATCGAGGAATCAAAGTTGATCTCAACTAGTTTAGCATGGGATGGTACATTCATCCTAATCGCCTGATGCTCAAACGGAAGAAACTTGAATGGCCACTTCTATGGGCATGGGACTAGTATAGTAATGCTTAACAGCCTTTCCTGGACAAGGTTGGTATTGTTTATCCAAAAACACTCAGCTACGTTATAACACCCCTCACATATATCTAGTCGCGGTGATTAGTTGATCCTTGGGGCTTATGTAGCTTTTAACTCGATTTCAAACTGCAATCCTTTTAACCGCAGCGAATCTTTCTCACCATTGCCTGGTTTCAAGGGCACGGATTTGAACGCTAGATTCATCTGAATAACACGTTCGATCCATGAAAAAGGAAGCTTTCCCAATACTATACTTCAGCTATGACCATGGAGCCAACTGCTTTAAAATAGATCATTGAAACTGGTGTCGCAACATCTTCGATTACTCCCTCTCGGGAAGTGATTCCCTGATTAATAATTCAGTTGGTGGCACTCTTATCAGCTGCCCATCTTATATGTGGATCAACCCTTTTGAGCCCTAAACAGAACATTACATGGACAAGCCTTGTGACCGCCATGACGTACATAGACAATATCTGGCTTGGCATTATACTAAATAATACTCTTCTACATTCAATAAAGTATCATTCTCTTCTTGATCCCCCCTTTATCTTGTTTTATATGCTTCATAGAAGAATATACTTGATAGTTAGAGCTTGTAGGAAGGGCTCAACTCTTGAAAGTTGATCAAAATTGAAACCTGCATATGTACCAAACTTGACTAAGCTTTTCATTTATGTGACCATCATCTGGACTCAAAATTAACTAAGCCTTTCCATTTAGATGATCATTATCTGGACCCGAATTTGACCAAGCTTTCAAGTAATTGCCAACTCTACTGTATCCAATTAGAGAAACCCTTTTGGGTGCTCAATTTCTGGAAATCTTTTGCATAATAACAGTATAACATGTGGCTCAGAGATTATGCCAACTTATCCCAACCAGCCCCAACCAAACAGAAAGATCTTTAAATGGTACTGAAGCAACCACCATCCACTTTCTATCAACAGTATTGTTTAGATCTTTTGGCTCGGTTAACTTTTGGGCTGTGTCAGGGATCCAACCTTAGTGGCCGACCCATCGTTTTCAGGGAACGCACAGGCCACAGGTCTAGCCAGCAGGGCCCACCACAAGATCTGAGCTAACTTTATAAGGTAGGTCATGGATTTTCCCACCCAGGACCACAGGCCGGCGGCCAGGATTATTATGTCAATGTCCCCAGTGAGGGTAATATATACAGTCCCAAGCAGCTTGCTCATGCAATCAGTTGGTAAGTCAGAAGAGGAGGGTGGCATTGGCTTGGGGGTCACGGGGGGTTCCATATCAAGGTGGTAAGTGAGCAAGAAGTTGAATTTGCCTTTAAACAGCTTGGGTTCTGATTGGAGCCAGGGTCCTTGATGGTTTTATCTAGTTGCAGATTTTATATGTGCCAAGGGATATAGTTCAAGAATCTTCTGGGGTGTAGTCCTTATACTCAGGCTTTAATGGGTACTCCGTGACATGAACGAGGCCAAAAAACGCCTGAGGGATGGGAATCTGCGGGTGGAAGGGCAGAAGGGCTGAATGATCTGGTGCTGAATTGATAGAAGGCAAATAAAAAATATGGCAATAGTTGTGGGAGCCAATATGAGATAATATTTTTATTAAAAATGACAATAATATTGAAGCATGAGGTCTACAGGTCTATATAGCATCATGCCTCCAAACTTGGTATTTTTCAAGGGAGCTTCATCAAAATATTGGGAAATATGGGGCCAGGTGGCCAGGACATCTGGGTGCAGAAGCAGTGAAATGACATCTTGGCTGGGTGTTCTCTCATTGGTTGGAATCCCTAAATTGGTTTCCTGATTCTCTTGTCCCTAGGTCATGATCACAGGGTTGGGCCTAAAGCCCACATTTCTCTCTGGTAACTGAACTTGATTGGTTAACCAGGAGGACTTCAAGCCCATGAAGTTCACAGAGACTTTCCCTGTCTCCATTAGGCAAGTTGAGAAATCCTTGCTCAGGGGCCACCATTCTTGAGTCTACACTGGTATTCTGACTTTGTGACTTAGCTGGGGCTTCCGCTCGCAAAGGCTCAGTCTCAGAAAAACATGGGTGGGTGGCTCCTTGGTCCACAGGGTTGGCAGCCCGCAAGTATTCAGGGTGGGTGTCACGGCCCATACCAGAGTCCAACTGGACTCCCACAGGAGAGGCAGGCCGGGCCTGAAAGGCCATGTACACAATAGGCGCTATACAAACCAGGTAGTTGAGAGCAGTGGCTAGGGGGCGCCAACTCCCAGTATGGGGCACAACTTGGTCGGCCAGCCCCAATACTGTGATATAGACAAACCCCAGCTTGCTAAAGTCCTGGGTGGGAGGCGCATCAGGGAGAGGAGGGGCAATAGGAATCTCCTTGATAGCTGGTGGCAGATCCAGATGGTGGGGATGGAAACACTCCAAGTCAAGGGCGCGGGGTGGTTTGACAAGAGCAGCAGGAGTGTGGCCGGGAGGATATGGATATGCAAGTTTGTATTGTGTAGTAGATTCACAAATGGATGCAAAGAGAATAATTAAATTTGAGCAAAAATAGATAATTCCTGCAATAAGACAATAATTTCTAGGCATAAACTCACTTTATTAAGATGTCAACAAAGAAAAGGGGATACCAGTGTTCCCAGCTATATCCTGCTGGGAAACTGCAATTTGGCTTACTGGTAACTTTTTATTGGTTGTCAATGGATTATTCTTAAGCTGGGTTCCATTGGTGACTCCTGATTTGTCAGTTAGATGGATCCTTTCATTATTTTTGCCCTGGGGAAGCTGGCAGGGAGATTTTGGGCCATTTGGCAACCCAAGTCCCCAATTCTGGGTTTCAGAGGGTGTGGGCCAATTAAAATCTTTTCCACTTGGCTTTGGGAGGGTTTTCAATTGTCCCCAGGCTTGGCATTGACCAGGGTTCAATTCTCCACTTAGAATTAAAGTTTTCTTTGGGTTAATCTGTGTGATCAATGACACAATTGTTTGGTCCTGCAATTGCTCCATTGCAGGTGTTGACCCTATGCAACATAGGGTTTTGTCTGGCCCATTCTGGGCCCTGAAAGTGGGGGTCTGAATCTTGTTCCTGGGCCTGGTTTTTCAAAGGTGAAGGATTGTTAATCCTGACAGGCTGTTTTTCTTTTGCCTTTGGATTTTTGATTGGAACAGAAAATCTCTGGCACTATGAAAACTACAGTGACAGTTAGTTTATTCCAAATAGTGTAAATCTATCCATGACTGTGCATTATTATCTTATCTTATCTTATCTCAATCATAAACCTAGTGATGGCTAATTATCTAACCTATTTCACTTACCCTTAATCTAACCTTTACCTCAGTTATTCTGCAAATTTTAGTTTAAAAGTCAGATATATGATCTCAACAAATGTATGATTTGCTCCCATATTTTTCTTTTTTCCCTCCAGAAGGTTATAATGTGATCAAGGTTACTATTGAACTTCTGCTTTTTTACTTAAAAAAGATTTGGGTTGAGTTTCCTTATACTTTATTATTATTTTTAGAAAGCTGATTTTTTTACAACATGCAGGACCAATTTTTTTAATAGTTTTGTTTCATCTTTTATTTGCAGGTTAAGCTTGTATTGATTTAGGGGGTTTCAATAATATACTTCTGTGACGTAAAATAAACAAGATAAAGGGGAAAATTAATAAGAGAATGATACTTTATTGGATATGAATATATAATAATATATATTATCATGGAAAGCCACATACTGTTCATGTACATCATGGAGGTCATGGGGCTTATTTGAGTAATGTTCCTCTTAAGTCACAAGGCTTACTCAAGTTGTGTTTCATTTAGGATCTAGATTAGTTGATCCCCAT
Source organism: Entomophthora muscae (assembly GCA_014839935.2). Lineage (NCBI taxonomy): Eukaryota > Fungi > Entomophthoromycota > Entomophthoromycetes > Entomophthorales > Entomophthoraceae > Entomophthora > Entomophthora muscae. The sequence continues at coordinate 30,534 of QTSX02001082.1, read as the reverse complement.
AATAGAGGTTGCCTGGTAGTAGTGCCACCAATTTACTGGTTAGTTGGTGACCCATTTGGTGATCTACTTGGGGTGTTAATTACCCAAGAGGGAGTAATTAAAGATGTTGCAATACTGGGTATCATGATCAACATGTTTCATCCAAGTAAAACAAGATTTATTCTTGAATCAGTATGCAATTTTGACCCAAAGTAAATATTTATTAAAAGATAGCCACTTTCTGGGTTATATGGAGATCATATATTTTAGAGCACATAAACTAACCCAATCTTAGTATCATGAACAACATAATTTGACATGTGTATGTTTTTTCCAAGTACAATATATATTCTTGAATCAATATGCCAATTTTGACCCAAAGTACATATTTATTAAAAGAAAGCCACATCACAGGTTATAGGTAGATCATATATTCCAGAGATATATGTGGTGAGATGAATTATTTTTATTAACTCAATTGTTTTCTATTGTAACTTTAATATATTTGAAGTGCTACACTAAAGTGAATTTTAAAAATTACAAGTGCTACAGACAGCAACAGCACCCATGTTGACACTTTTAATATCAACACTATAGTAAAGTGACGACCCAGTTTTACTAAATGTCGTTTCCTGGATGTCGACACTTTTTTAATTAACAAAACACTTTATCCTGAACATTTCTAATACAAAAAATATTTTAAAATACATTATTATACTAGAATGACCCCAGAGAGTTCAAAACTGCAATAAAAAAGTATCATAAGTAATAAGAATAAGGAGATATAAGCAAATATTTTTCAGTTTACTATGTAAATTACACTCTTTATTATAAAATTATTTTTTATTCCCATAAAAATTAAAATTCCAATGAACCAAAAATAAAGATATTTAATATATCATAATAACTACAAAATATAAGAAAATTCTAATTTTAATTTATTATACTTCATATAAGCATAACTGAAAATATCTCATAGCTTAAAGATAAATTAATAAAATATAAGATATTTCTTACTAAACCACATTGAAACTGTATCTGAAACTTACCATTTATACTTAAAAAGATTAGTACTATCCAAAAAATTAAAAAATTAAAAGTTTAAAAGTAAAAAATATATAGGCAAAGCAAAGCAAAGTTTATTTGGCTAATTAAAGCCACCAGCAAGAGCAGTGGTGACATCTTCAAGGTATTTTTTGATTTCTGTCACCTTATACTTTTTCTTGACCACCTTCTGCACGTCCTCCTGGTAGTCTTGCTCCTTGGACTTCCTCTTCTTGGGGGCCACCCGGTTGGCCAGGTCGCGGAACTTGGAGACAGTCTGGGCCTGCTCCTCTTGTAGCTTGGAGAAGAACTTGTTATATTTGGGGTTGGTCCCAAACTTCACCTTCAGGTGCTTATGCCAAACCTCAAGGCTAGAGGTGGTCTTTATCTCCCCCTTGAGGCAGGCGCCTTGACAGTTCCAAGGGGCAGTGGCCCCGCTCTTACCTCTCCAGGCAGTCACCTTCTTGCCCACCCATTGGTGCTCGAAGTAATCCAGGTAGCCTTTGAAGATGGTGGAGTGCTTCCTGATGTAAGCATCCTCCAGGAGGGCCTCAAATCCAAGCTCAGTATGCTCTGGGCACACAAAAGCCAAGGCAGCAAACTGAGTTAGAGCAAAGCAGCACTTCCCATTACCATTATTAAGATACTTCTCAAAAAGATCCTTCTCACTCTTGAGATTCTTGACAAGGGCCTGCCAAAAATGGAAGAAGAAACCCTGGACTTCTTCATTGAAGGTGGCCTCAAAGGCTCTGAACTGAGCCTGCTCAAAGTCCATTATGATAACCTTTGGCCCAAGTGAGCACGCATGAGCTAGCTGCTCAGCAGCTATGGTGGACTCATCCTTCTCAGCGGAGGAGGGATTTACCCTTGTGGTATGAGTGGGAGGGGGGAGCTGGTTGGTGGGAAGGAATCTCAAAGCATCCCGGACAATCTTGAAGGCTCTGGTGTAGACTTTAGTCTTGACACCAGGAAGGAGAAAGAACACAAGGGGGATGACCTGGTCTTTAAACTGCCCATGCAGGACCCAAAGCTGCTTGAATAAGGAGGGGCAAGTAGCAAATATGCCTTTGCACAGCCAAGTGGTAGCAGTGTTCAGCTGCTCCAGGTTTTGGGTTGTGGTGTAGGCTACAATCCTATCCTTCACTTCCTGCCCATTGTCATGGAGCAGGAACATCTCATCATCCTCCGTCTTCTTGAGGGCATCTGTGAGGATAAGGTCCTTGATGTTGGTGGCACTCTTGGCCATGGGGTTTGAGGCTTGACGCCTATCACTTACAAACTTGACCAACTGATTGTGAGTTGGAACACTCTTCAAGTTGGTTGTGGAGAGGTACTTGCAAGCAAGCACGGCTAGCTGGGTGGCAGAAAGATCTTTGGAGGTGGGCATCACCTACACCAGATACCACTTGAGAAGGCGGGCTATGGTGGTGTTGGGCATCACACAAGTGTGCTTGCCCTTGATAGTTTGGACCAGGTCCCAGCGCTCAGTGTTGAGCCGCACTGGGCAGGAGTGGTCCTCATAGGTGTAATGGCGGCTCTTGAAGCCCTGGTTGGCATTGTTGCAGCTGAAGATATACCCATTGGCCACCATGGCTGGCCCACCCTTTACACTCATGATTGGGAAGTATTTGGGCAAGGAAGAGGGAACCTTGAATTTGCTGTCAACGTTGCAGATGTTGTGGGTAAACAGAGGGTCCCAGGGGCCAGCAGGAGCATGGCGGAAGCCAGGGAAGTAATTGGGGCAGGGCTTTGAATCATCCCCAGATGAGCTTGAAGGGGGGAGTTTGGCGGGGGTGGGGAAGCATAAGGGGGCTTATTGTGATGCTCCTCATGTGCAGGAGACTTATCTTTGGGTGGGGTCTTTTTGCCTTGCCGCTTCTTCTTGGTTAGCTCCTCTCAAGAAGCCAAGTTGTAGAAACTGTGCTCTGTAAGTGTGACGGAAATCACTGGATAATATAAAGCCATTTCTAAATGATGGGGAATTACCACCCGAATCCACATAGAATTGATGATCAACCACCAACGCGGCTTCAGATATTTTTTTGTGAAATTTCCAATTGTAACTCCAGGATTAAGTAGAACAATCAGTCCTAACCAGAGTAAACCAAGATAAATGACCTGGGAAAGCATCAATGCATCTTCAGTGTAGAATTCTGTGCATTGAGAAGTGACATGATTTTCATTTTCAAGAATGGGGGGAGGAGCTACAAAATTGGCTGGCATGAAGTTAACATTTGGCAGCGCCAACAACAAATTTCCGGATGCTGGGCCCCATCTTCCTGAAATGATTCTTTTCAGAATCAGATTGTACGGGATATACCACAACAACCCAATCACAGGATGCATTTTTTAATTTAAAATTAGAACTTGGGATAATTGATTTTTATTGAGTAAATTTAGGAGGACTCAACTCTTAGCGTTGAAACAGGGAAAATTATTCAATATATATCAGAAAATTGACTAAGCAATACCACCTGAGTCTTGATCTCCTATTCCTTTGACATTTTCAAGTAAGTATCTAGTCCAGGTTACAAAGAACCCTTGTGTGACCAGTATCTGACAACCATGCTGATTAATGAGCTTATATCAGGTGACCCTCATATTACGTCAATTTATCAATGTCAGTTTGCAAGGGGGAGCTGGTTTCAGATGACAGACTGGAGCAGCTGTGACCCATTTTCAATCAACTGTTTGGTTTAAATCTGTTAACTTGGTCAATTTTGATACAGGTTTCCCGGCCTTCTGAGCCTTCTTAATTGGACAGACAATACCTGGCATCATGGAACCTACTGTGACATTACCCTCCACTTTAGCCCTGGGCACAATAACACCATCTGGGAGATGGGATAAAGAGAAACTCTTATGGGCAGGTGGGAGTTTCATTGCAGCTAGGGTAAGTTCAGGGTGACTAATAGCAGTGGGATTGCACTTGTAGAACTTGTGGATCAGATCAGAGGAATTTGAACAATTGTAGTGGGGAACCCAAGAGTTTTCAGAATCAGGATAACTTTTCCAAGATACCAAATATTCCAAACGGTGGCAATTCTTGCAGGAAGCCAGAATACAATTTAACTCATACTCAGGTTCTCCTTCCACAAGAATGGGTTGGGAAGAGGGGGTCACTGTTCCTTTGAAGGGAGTAAGAAGACATTCATGGGAGGTGTGGAAAATCTTGAAAGCAGGAGGTAAATCCAGCCGATAGGCAGAGTGACCAATCTGACGTTCTACCTTGAAGAGACCAACTTGCTTGGGACCTAATTTGCGACAGGGAACCTAAAGTTTCATATTGTGAGCATCAACCATGACTAGATCACCTGGCCTGTAAGTGGGACCTTCCTGGCGCTTGCAATCAGTGTATTCCTTGTAAGTTGTCACGGCGGCGGCAAGAGTAACTTGGAGCTCCTGATGGACCTGCTTCAATGCAGCGGCTTGATTAGTTGCAGCTTCCACGTTGCTAACCAAACAAGGACCCATGTTGAAAGAAGGATTGTAACCCACATTGGCATAAAATAGCAATACTTGAGTTGACGTGTGCAGGGTGTTATTATATGTGAAATCTGCCATGGGTAGATTATCACACGAGTCATCTTGTTGTGCATTGGTGTAGCAACTTAGGTAGAACTCCAAACTTTGGTTTACCCTCTCTGTTTGTCCATCAGATTGGGGGTGGAAAGCAGTAGAGCGGCACAATTTGATACCAAGGATTCCAGTAAAAGCTTCCCAGAACTGAGCAATAAATTGAGGACCACAGTCACTTACAATCTCTATTGGGATGCCATGTAGAGAGAAGATTCTGCTCACAAATAACCTAGCGGTTTCCACTGAAGTAATTGTGGTTGAGCAAGGTACAAAGTGTGCCATCTTTGTGAAACAATCAACTACCACCATGATTGCGTTAAACCCATTGGAATTGGGAAGCTTGCCAGTGAAATCCACCAACACAGACATCCAGGGACCTGCAGCAGGCTGAAGTGGAACCAGTAAACCAGTAGTCTTATTCCAACTGGCCTTGGATCAAACACATACCAGGCAATCTCAAACAAAAGTGGCTACCTGCACAGTCAAACCTTTCCAGGAAAACTGGCGGCAGATAAGTTCCATTGTTTTGTTTTTCCCTGGATGACCAGCCGTTGGACAGGTATGATTAGCCTCCATGATATCATCCCAAATAGTGCCTTCAGGGACCCACAAGCAACCTTGATTATATAAGACTGGACCAATCTTGTGATAACCCTGAGGCTGACCTACTGGGTTTGCACATGCTAGCTCCAATAGCCTATCATAACCTTTGGACAAAGGTTGCAGAAACTTAACCTTGGAATACAAGTCCAGGTTTGCGCCCTCAGCTAAGGACATGGTGGCCAACGTAACCAGTGGAGGCAATACAAAAGGCACCACATCCTTGTCCGGAATCATAGTATGTGTGTTAAACCTGGAGTCCATACTAGCATCTGGGAGATGGGAAGGATTCCTGATTAGAGCATTGGCCAAGTGATTGTCAGACCCCTTAATAAACTTGTAGAGGAACTTGTATCTTGTCAGATCACCATGCCATCTGGATTGGCAACCTGAAAAAACTCTGGGTTGTCAATAATATAGAAGAGCTTTTTGGTCAGTTCTTACTACAAATGGATGATGTGCCAACATGAGATGGTGATGCCAATGCTTTAAAAATTCCACAACAGCTAACAATTCCTTGCCGTAAATCATGTAGTTGCGTTCCCAAGCCTCCATCTTCCAGGAGAAATACCCTACAGGTCTCTCAATTCCATCACTAGCCTTCTGCAACAGCACACCAGCCACAGCGTATTTAGATGCATTGGTGGAAATCACAAAAGGAAGCTCAGGATCCACATGTCTCAACACAGGTGACAACAACAAAAGAGCCTTGACTGCTGAGAACCCACTTGCGCACTCAGGCATCTAAAGTAAAGTTGTCCTTCAACTAGCCAAATATAAAGTGGCTGCCACTTCAGGCAAGTGAGGGGTGAATTTCTTTAAGAACGTACATGTACCCAAGAAACTAAAAAGTTGGGATACTGTCACCAGCGTAGCATACTCTCAAACCGCAGCTTCTTTTTCAGGGGCAATGGTGTAGTCATCCTCAAAGATAATATTATCCAGAAAGGTAACCTTACGTTTAAAGGATTCACACTTACTCCTTTTGATGATCAAGTTTGCGTGGAGAATGCACTCTACAAATGCTGACAAGTGGGCCTTATGTGACTCTTCATCCAGAGAAAACACCAAGATGTCATCCATATATGCAATGGCACAAACACCTAGGAGATCTTCCAGGACTGAATCAATTAACCGCTGAAAGCAAGCTGGGGCATTCTTCAATCCAAAAGGCATTACGCAGAACTAGAAGATACCCTTCTTAGTTCTGAATGCTGTTAACCATTCCATTCCTTCTGCAATCCTGATTTGATTGAAAGAATTCAACAGATCAAGTTTTGAGAATACCTTGGCCTTCTCAATGCACCTAGAGATCTGTGCTTTGAGAGGTAAAGGATAAGGATCCGGAATTGTAATGTTATTCAAATTTCTGTAGTCAACACAAGGACAAAGGGACCCATCAGACTTCTGAAAAAATAATAGCAGAGAGCAGATTGATGAAGCCTTCTTAAAAATGTAGCCTTTTGTCAACATGTCACAAGTCCACTCTTCCAAACATGCATCTTCCTTCAAGGTTAAAGGGTAAATAGGAGACACAATTATGATCAGATCAACAGTGACCTTAAAGTCAAAGACAAACTGAGTGTGCTTGGGAAGGACCTCGCCTCTGGTGGCGTCAAATACCAAAGACTAGGGTTGCAAACATGCCGGTAAATCCAAACTTACGGGGACAGGGACAGGAAACAATTATATGGTCTGTGATGATTGCTCCAATTCAGACATATCCAACAGCAGAATACAAATAGTTATACCCGAGGAGTGTTCCACCTGTAGCTCATTTTTCTCCAGTAAGGTTGATACATTATGATCTCTCCACCAACTCACTCCCAAAATGATAGGATACATAAGGGTAGGGCAAATGAAAAACCTTGCAGTAAAAAACTGACCTGCAACTACAAAAGTAACTGGCTTCTTCAGCTGGAAAGAGGAAAACATTTGACAATTTCCACCCCTAACAAGCATTCCCAGGTGGTACTTAAGTTGTAGCAAGTCAGCAGTCTCCACACTCATGAAATTTTTGGAAGCACCTGTATCCAACAAGATGGCTGACTGATAGATAGTTTGACCATTATTGATGCTACCATAAAACAAGAAGTAACTAGAAGCAGATTTATTTGCAGCAAAGGTAGCAATCTTGGCAGGGTCTTGTTTTTCATCAGTAGTACAGACAGCAGCTAAGGAGGCAGGATGCTCCTGGAAGTAACGCTTGATAATTTCTTGGACAGCAGCTGGAAGAACGGGGTTATCACAATCAATGGGAACAAGGGGCAACTCTTTGGATGTAATAACGGAAGATTTTGCAGGTACAACGTGCTGAAGCATTGCCAAGGAACTATCAGGAACGGACACTACAGGGGCCTCCTTTACATTACTGGGTTTGTTCATCACCGCCAATTGTAGCTGAGACAAGCTAGGGGGAGAACAATCTTGGTTTTGGTTGGAAGGAACTACCGCGGAGCAAGGACCAGAAAACCAAGAGCACACAGCAGGTTTATCCTCAATTACCAACATACCTTGTTTGGAAGTAGACAGATTTGAGACCAGAGAAAGAATTTGGCTTACCAGGGCCTCATTTGTGGTTAACAGGGAATCCCAAACTGCCAAATCCTGGGCAGTCTGGTCAACTGTTAACCACAACGCTGAGAGTTTGTTCACCTCAGAAACATTGATTGTACGGCAGTAGGTAAGAAACTGAGGAAGGAATACCAAAAGCAGAGTTGTACCCTGATGGAAGGTGTACAGCTTATGATATACTTTGAGCTCCTCAATAGATACACACAGATTTTTTAGCAAATGGTATAGAGATGCACTCTCAGTTAAAACACGTGGATTGCGCTCCACCACAGACAACAACCATTCTCAAGCATCTTTGGAAACCTTTGTCATCACATGGTAAACTTGGGATTTGTGACTAAGGCTAGAGCCGGAATAAAATGATAATGCTGACAAAACTTCACGCAAAATTTCATCAGTGGGTGGGGCAGGAAAATAATCTGGGCACCAAAATGACATGACGCAATGGAAATAGGAAACAGAGGATCCAGTCTCTATAACTGCAACCAGAGATAGAAACCACAAATTAAAGAAAAGCCCAAACTGAAAACTCAGAAATGAACTGATGCAAATAAACATGGTAAACACAGATATCTCAATGGAGCAGGAGAAAAGAAACACAAATTCATGAAAAACTGCTTCCAAAAACTCAGATGTAGAAGAGTTGAGTAATGTGACAGAAATCACTGGATAATATGAGGCCATTTCTAAATGATGGGGAATTACCACCCAAATCCACATAGAATTGATGATTAACCACCAACACAGCTTCAGATATTTTTTTGTGAAATTTCCAATTGTAACTCCAGGATTAAGTAGAACAATCAGACCTAACCAGAGTAAACCAAGATAAATGACCTTGGAAAGCATCAATGCATCTTCAGCATAGAATTATGGGCATTTGGATGTGACACAATTTTCATTTTCAAGAATGGGGGGAGGAGCTACAAAATTGGCTGGCATGAAGTTAACATTTGGCGGCGCCAATGACAAAGTTCCAGATGCTGGGCCCCATCTTCCTGAAATGATTCTGTTCAGAATCAGATTGTACGGGATATACCGCAATAACCCAATCACAGGATGCATTTTTTAATTTAAAATTAGAACTTGGGATAATTGATTTTTATTGAGTAAATTTAGGAGGACTCAACTCTTAGCGTTGAAACAAGGAAAATTATTCAATATATATCAGAAAAATTGACTAAGCAATACCACCTGAGTCTTGATCTCCCATTCCTTTGACATTTTCAAGTAAGTATCTAGTCCAGGTTACAAAGAACCCTTGCGTGACCAGTATCTGACAACCATGCTGATTAATGAGCTTATATCAGGTGACCCTCATATTACGTCAATTTATCAATGTCAGTTTGCAAGGGGGAGCTGGTTTCAGATGACAGACTGGAGCAGCTGTGACCCATTTTCAATCAACTGTTTGGTTTAAATCTGTTAACTTGGTCAATTTTGATACAGGTTTCCTGGCCTTCCGAGCCTTCTTACTTGGACGGACAATACCCGGCATTATGGAACCTACCGTGACAGTAAGAGAGCCATCAGTTTTCTCTCCCCCAGTGGAGTGAGCAGGGCTATTCTCAGGATAGGGCTCAGGGGAGGGCTTTGGTGAGGGATTTGGGGATGGTTTGGGGGTGGCCTTCTTTGATGAGACAGACTTCTTTTTGGTGGGTTTGGTTGGCTTTGAAGGACGCTTGGTCCCTTTGGGCTGCTTGAAAAGTGTTCTTGTTATATAATAAGTAAAATGGTTTAAAATAAAGCAATTTATGTAAAAAAAACAACTTAAAAAGCATAATATATAAAAAGTAAATTTTATATGGCTTTTCTTGGCATTTACAAGTTAAAAAATACTTGTATAGGTTTTAATTTATTATAGTTTTAAATAAAAACTTAAAAGTTAAGATATTTATGTAAAAGTATTATATTTAGATATAGATTTTATTTTAAAAATTAGGAAATATGAAAGAGAAAAGTTGAAAATACAACATATCAAAAAATGAGAAGTTTTTATTATGTAAAACATAAAGTTTTATATGTGAGAACTGAAAAGTGTCGACATTATGAGTGACAATTAGTAAAAAAAGCTGAATTCTCACTGTCAATTACAAAAATTGTAGACATTATTTTTGACAACATTGTCACTGTTGACATTTTTTTGAAAATTTACTATATTTTTTCACAGTATGCTTAATTAAATTTAAGCAGGCTAGCAAAAATATAACATTTTCTGTGTGTTTTTGTTCACATATAAAAATTAAAAAAAAACATATGAAAATAAGTAAAAAAAAGTATCAAGGTTCTTTATTTCTTTATTAAAAATTATATTTTGGGGGTGGTAATATGATATTTTACTATTGCACTTATGTGAAGTTGTTAAGAAGTTGTATTCAAGTATTGAAAAGGGTAAAATGTCGACAACATCACTTACGACATTCTTTATATGAGGTGGCATATTAATCTAGGCTTAATTGCGCCACTCTAATTTGCTTAACTCCACCCCAGGGGATGATCATGAGCAAATAAATGGCATTTACGAGTGTCAAAATTATTTTTAATAATAAATTCTATAATAACTTCCATAGTAACTCACACTTAAATTATTGGATCACCGTTAGCCACCAATCCACTTAATATATTAAAGCCGTAATAAGTGCCACATAAATATTTATAACATGAACATTTCAACAATCAAATGTATGTGCACTGTCTTTTTCAATATAATAATTCAATAAAAAAATATTTTTAAATGCACACTTTTTGTACTGTAGATGCTTCAGTTTTGCTATTAAAAATAAGTTTGGCTTAAAAAGTGTTGACATTGACACTTTTACGTCGTGAAAACAAATAAAAAATAAAATAATTTTTATTAGTAAAAGTAAATGAAAAATCAGGTTAAATTGAGTTTTTTATTAAGCTTAATATTAAATTGTGTTGAGATGGCCACGGTTTTGTTGTGTTTTCTGGGTTCATACCCCTGAACACTTTAAAAAAATAAGCTAGCACAACTAACAAAAAACATAGGAGATTTAGAGTTTTGAGTCAACAGTGGTCATGTTGACATTATTATTGTTGACATGGGCGCTGTTGCCCTACATACCAGCCAATTAGAATGGGTGTATATAGGTGGTTTTGTTCTTGGCTTAGACCAGACACACCTCAGTTATTGCACCCAGTTTAAATTAATGAAATAAGCTAATATACAAACAAATATATCTCTTATTTTCAACAGGCTTATTTCATTAAGTTAAACTGGGTGCAATAACTGAGGCATGTCTGGTCTGAGCCAAGCACAAAGCCACCACATGTACACCCATCCCAATTTGCTGGTCTGTGGCACTTGTAATTTTTAAAATTCACTTTAGTGTAGCGCTTCAAATATATTAAAGTTATAGTAATTTTAAAAGCTATGGCAACAACCAAAAATACCTCAGATTTAAACAAAACAATTTCAGATTTGAACAAAATCCAAGTTGCGCAAGATTCAGGATTCAAATAATTTAAATATTTTTGGTTAACAAATGAACTGTCAAACAAAAAACAAAATGTCACTAGCCTATTATACAAGATTACAGAAAATATCAAGCAACATTGTTTAAACCACAAACAGAATAAACTGACACAGTAAGTGAGATGTATTTATGCTGTTCCAGGGTATATTATAATCCTATCAGGATTCATATGAGGAACCAACAGAAAGAATAAAATGAAACAAAATTTATGCAATTGTTGAGTATCTGGATGTATAAGTGTTCTGGCTACCACCAAATCACTTAACATCCAGGCATTTCCCAATTTGGTGCCTTTCCAATATAAAGTTTGACATGCTGGAAATGGCAACAAAGCAATATCACATGACTGTCCAAGTATCCAGTGACTCAAACCCATCCTGAACATGACCAACCCCTAGGTTTGATCCAACTAAATCTCCACCACAGCTAAAGCTATATAAGTATAACTTATTATCCAATAAAATATACTTTTCTTCTTTCCTAATTCCATATTTTAAGCTTCCTCAAAAGGCGCTCCTCATCACTGGTAGCAGCTACGGGTCTCTGACCACACCAATGAAAGAGAAAAAGACTGAACAAAGCCTGCCCACCTTTGCTCATTTACTAAGCCAGGCCACAAAGCAGGAGACCTGGAAGACATACTTCTGCACCCAAAACATTGACAAAGATATACCTAGTGGATGCACCATATTTGAAGGACTGGTCATGCCCAAAGCATGCACCAAGAAAATTCAATACAGTTGCTCTCTCCAACCACAAACAAACACACAACCGCCTATCACAGGTGAAGTTACTAACACCAAATACATTGGTATCAACAAGTTCTTTGGTAAAAACAAAGAAAATGTTATCAACTGGCTAGATCACTCAGCCGCTAAACTCTGCACCAGCCACATCCCCCACAAAAAATGGGTCCAGGAAGCCAGCAAGCGCCTGTACAAGGCCACAGCTAACTGGTTTGCCACCTGGGTTGGCTCACAAACTGGCTATCAGCTTGAAACTTTGAAGATTTAAAAGTAGACATCACTCACAACTTTCATGTCACTGAATCCCTTCAAGACATTGCAATAAAGTTCAGCAATCTTTCTCAGAAGAACATTATCACAGCTTACGCCAATAAATTTGAGGAAATATGCCACAAAATTCAAACCCCAGCCCAAGCTGACAACTTACACACTAGAGCCTCATTCATCAACAAAATGAAACCCTCTGTTGCTGCCCTCATCTTCCCAGAGGCCAACACCTCCATGCCTGCGCTCATTGCAGAAACCAAGTGTGCAGAAAAAAACGCAAACATGGAATATGCTGTACACAACAGCAACTGCTCCTCAAACAGCAATGGCAGAGAAAACTCCAATGGCAACAAGCGCTAACACACCAATCATAGCAACAGCAACTCCAATTGCAACAATGGCAATTGCAGCCAAAGCGCAAACCGCTCCTGTCCCAAGAAAGAGGGCACCACCAAAGTAAACAATACTGAAACATCAACCCACTATGAATATAACCCCTCATTCTCTGATCTCAAAGGTCTCAGAACAGAGGAACAGGGAAAAGAGGAGGGAGAACAGGCTTAAGCGCCCCTGTCTCCTCCCAAACCAACAAGAAACTGTACCAAGGCACAAACTTTGCTGCTTGCATCCCACATGTCCCGCAATCCTATATTTTCATGAATGTAAAAATTAAAGATTGCTCACAACTTCTTGTCTACCCATGCACTTATAAATCCCATACACATAAAATTTTATTCAACTCTGGTGCACAACACACTATGGCTAGAAAACCTTTTGTAACCAAGTACAAAATACCAGTTGTCAAATCCAACTTCAAATACACCAGAATGGCAGACAAATCAAAGATTCTACTTGAAGGCAAAACAACTCCCTTCAGAATTGACCTCCAAGGCATACAAACGTCTATCAAAGGACTTGTCATGAACAACATAAACTACAACATTGTAGCAGGCATGGACTAATTCACCCGAGTGAACCCCAGCGTATGTTGGAAAACAAAAACCATGACCATTAAACGCAACAGAGTTAATTTTAACATCCTCAAAGAACCCAATGACCTCATTCTAAGAGACACAGTATTTGTCTAGGTCATAAACCAAGATGACTCAGAACGTCTAACCAAAGACAGTACCCTCCACATAATGAGGTACACCAAATTTAATAACATATAACCAATCAAAATCTAATGCCCAGAACTTGCGGCACTCCTAAATGAATACATCCATGTATTCAAGGAAGAACTCACAGAGTTACCACCCAAACAAGAGGTCAAACACGGCATCAACATATGAAAAGCCATGCCTAAACCTGCACTCCTCTACAGAATCTCCCCCATGGAGACCCAAACCCTCAAGACCCACATTGAGGACAACCTAGTCAAAGGATTCATTTGCCTGTCTGAATCCCCGTGGGGGGCAGCAGTGTTCTTTCTAAATAAAAATGAAGGCACTCTTTGCCTAGTAACTGACTACAGAGCACTAAAAGCAAGAACAGTAAAGAATAAATATCCCCTTCCACTCATAGAGGATCTGTTTGCAAGACTCTCTGGAGCCAATTTTTTCTCTAAAATTGATCTCACCTCAGATTATAACCAAGTCAAAGAAAAAGAAAAGGACATCTAAAAAACTGTGTTCTGTACATAATTTGGATCCTTTGAGTGTAAAGTAATGAACTTTGGGATGACCAACACTCTTGCAACGTTTGTCACTATGATGAACCAAGCGCTAAATGGCCTCTCAAATACATTATTATACCTTAAAAATATCATTATATTCCCAAAAACAAAAGAGGAACACCTCACACATGTCTGCAAGACACTCAATTGACTTGCAAAGCACAAACTTTACGCCAAACCTAGTAAGTGTCAATTTGTGAAAAATGAACTCTTATTCTTGGGCCACATTGTCTCTGACGGTGGCATCATAGAAGACCCAGATAAAATTAAAGCCATAAATAACATGCAACGCCCCACCTCTGTTAAACAAATCAGATGCTTTCTTGGAATGGTAGCTTACCTAAGGAAATACATCAAAGACTGCAGAAAGCTCACTGCACCAATCAATGACTTAACCAAGGGTAATGCCAAAAAGAAATTCATCTGGACACCAGAATGTGACAAGAATTTCCAACTATTGAAAAAAACTTTGATCAAAGCACCAATATTGCAATACCCTAATAACAACAGGTGCTACAAGCTCAAGTCAGATGCCAGTGACATCACCATTGACGCAGTCCTACGCGTCTGCCAGCCAGGGCAGCAAAACTTTCTGCCAGTATGTTACAAAAGCAGAAAAATAGCCAACACTGAGAAGAGGTACCCAATACATAATAAGGAATTGCTAGCAATATACCACACATGAAAGAAATGGAGATGTTATCTAAAAAGACATTTAAACGTCTGAGTACTAACTGATCATAAATCCTTAATCTATTTTAAAACTCAGAACGCACTCACATGGCAACAAGCCAAATGGATGTCCCTGCTGGAACAGCTTAATCCAGACATCCAGTACAAAAGGGGGCAGAGCTGGTCATGGCTGATGCTTTCTCTAGACTATGTCAGCCAAGAGAGGATCATCCTGACCACCTGGACCCTGACTGGCCCTACCTATATAACACTGAGTATAAGACAAAAAGGAAAAAACCCTCTACACAACAACTAACTCATGATACATTAGTAAGGAATAAAAAATATTTACATGTACTGTAAATTAAGAACAAGAACATAAAAATGTGGGATTGTTAAATCCTTGGTCCAAATTTTGAATCACTTTTTGTGGGATAGCCTTTTTTAATTAAATTGAATTCTTTGTATTTTTATTTGGATTTTTAAAAATTCAGGAACTCATAGACACTTTGAAAAGTTCAAGTTGAACTTCATATTTCTAATGGAAAAAATGAATTAACCGGAATCAGATTTGAAGTTTTCAAATCCATCAATCATTTTCATTAAGTTTACTATGTTTTTTGGAATTGCGGGATTGTCAAATCCAAGAACCAAATTTCAAATCACTTTTGAATGCCACTGTCAAGCCTCCGGAATAATGTAATAAACTTGACCATTATTCCCCTTTGTTGATTGGTTAGACAGTCAATTGCCATATAGCTGGCTTGATTGTAAAAAGCATCAACTTATCTATCCCTTAGTTTTGGCCAATTGATGGACTGATGATTACTCCAAAGATTGATCCTGATCCAAGACTAGGCCACATATTGGATTAGACTGGGTCCACGATCACAAAACGCCTAGCAGCCAATAAGACAAAGTGTTCAGGAACCTACTGGAAGATGATTATGCTTAAACATTTGCACCTGCAGACGCTTCAAAGCCTATGACCAATATAGAAGGTTGTTAAAGTGAATAATGCATGATGCAAAAACCCAAAGACAGGGAACTAAACTTGCACATGCATAAACTGGAAACAAGATGCTGCCAACATGCTGGTGAAGTAAGCTGAGGCCCGGTAATCAATTGTAGTCCCATGCCGACCGGCATGGCTGCCTAACTCTGGGGGCTGAAGATAGCAGTCTGGGGAACAGATAGACTGGCTAGCAAGAGTTAGATGTGTCAGATATCTATCTGGCAAGAGGGCTTATCCACCCTATATAAGGAGCTCTCCTGATTAGAGATTGAGCAGAAAAAATATCACCCTTGGCTTAGAGATTGAAGATATCTAAGTATTGTATCACTACTAGTTGACGTCTAGTAGTCAGTTGTATCCAGATAGAGCGCGCCGCTGTCTATCTGCAGAACCGTGTTTCTTCTCCTACAGTCTTAGGACTCTGCCAAGCTGTAGCATTATCCCAAGATCCAATTGGTAGCTACAGACTGTCGCCATACAGTCCCCTATCAACATATATTACCCAATGTCCTCTAATAAAAACAATACCTCAAGACCACAAAATCTTGACAGCCACTATTAAACTCAGATATTAATTGCAGGAACTGAAATACAAATTGAATTTACAGTAAGAAACTAGGACAAATCAACCTAAATCAAGAAGCTCCACTATTGATAAAATCAAATGAAAAATCCAATCTCAAAAACCATGTTTAGACATGAAATTAAGTGAAATGTAAAATTGTCTAAACTGGAAATGATGCAATATTCTGCGCTCTAAATCACTAATATATCAACCACAAAACCATATAATGATTTATGAGCTACCCTCCTGATGACGCAGAATTTTTTTAAAAGTTTTTTGGCTCCCAGCGTAGCCAGGGGCCATAAAAATTCTTTTTGAGGAAGAAGGAGAGATGGGAAAGAAAAAACTCAAAAGTGAAACATCACTGGATTACTACAAAAGTGTTAATGTATTGCTATTAAGGATACTTGATTACAGTAGATTTTAAAAAATGCTAATAATAAAATAGAATTATATATTACAATCTATCTTATCACATTGTCTTTTCCTTGATGAGTTGATAGTTCATTTTCTGTTGATAATTTGCTTGCGTTTAATTGGATAGTTTCACCTCCAGTTGTCTTGGCAATAGGAAATCAAGTTGCCTCTGCAACTACAGCTGGTCTCGGGAAGGCAACTTGATTTCCTATTACCAAGGCAACTGAAGGTGAAACTATGCAATTAAACGCAAGCACATTATCAACAGCAAATAAACTATCAACACATCAAGGAAAAGACAAAATGATAAGATAGATTGTAATATATAATTCTATTTTATTATTAGCATCTTTTAAAATCTACTGTAATCAAGCATCTAAATTTTAGCTGCCCTAAAATAGAATAGGGTGATTTTTGAGAATGCCTATGATTCCTAAAAGAATTAGCACAAATCCACTCTAGATCATTTAGCATCCTTTTTGAGTAACCCATAAATTATATTTATTTCAAATTCACCTCATTTTTGATTTGAAATTTGGTTCTTGGATTTGACAATCCCGCAATTTCAGATTTGTTAATTTTTACATGATGTCTACAATTTGTTTGATATACAGGAAATCTCAAATTGTAAATTGGAATCCCGCATTTCTGATTCATGTATCCCTTATTTATTTGCTGTGTTTTGTCTTTTGTTAGTTGAGTTATCTGCTCAAGGGATTCTAAATTTGCCGATTTAAATATATCAAAAAAAGTCAAATTAAATATTTGATTTTATTAAATATTTTAATTTTCACTCAGCTGAGTTGCCCGCAAAAGTGATTTGAAATTTGGACCAAGGATTTGACAATCCTGTATTTTTATGTTTAGGTTATGAATTTACAGTATCAAATGGTACTGTATACTAAATCATTAATGACAAACATGTTCCCTACATCCCACTCACACAAAGAGTTGACACTATACTAAGACACCATTGCTGCTAGGGCACACAAAGGCTAACAGCCTATATCTCACACTGAAAGAGATAGTATGGTGGCCCAACCTGAAGCAAGACATAATTGATGTTCTGAAAAAGTGCACAGTTTATGAGAAATACGCCAGCACCAAGGCTCCTCAGCCAAAAGTTAACCCAGTACCTGACCCTGAACCATCCAAGGTTTGGGGACTGAACGTAGTGAGCCCCTTCCCAGAAACTAATAAAAAACAACATTTCCTAATTGTAGCCATTGACTTTGCTACACACTGGCCTATCTGCTGGGCAACAAAGGATCACAAAGCAGAAACAATAAGCCAATTCATTAACAAAGCAATCATAGCTGACTGTCAGGAAGCCAGTTGTAGGTAGAGGCATTGGGCGGCTTGGGGTGAGGTGCGGTCAAGCCAATGGGTAGGGCCCACCATAGAATGGGTGCTAACTTGATAATATAAGATACATATTGCCTGAGTAAGGACCAGGGTCCAGAGTTGGGGACCATAGAATCCACCAATCCTGTTAAAGTAATGTAGAGTACTCCAAACAGTTGGGTAGAGGTGGTCTCGGCTGTGGTGGTAGGTTCCAGTGGGCAGTCTGGTCTTGGGGTTAATGGCAGAGTCATGGGAACAAAGTATGCTGGTAGGTAGTTGTATTTGTCCTTGAACAATAAGGGCGGTATCTCAATCCTCTTTCCTTCACGTCCTATGTATTCAGTTTATCTAGTCCTTGCCAAAGAGCCGGCAATGAGGATGGTTTCCAAGTTGTACTCTGAATAGGCCGGGTTGGGGGGGGGGTATTCAGTAAAATGCACAGGTCTAAAGGGGGCTCCTGGGGGACGGTATAACACCTGGGGCAATTTGGCAGGTTGGTCTTGGGGGAGTGCAGCAGCCTGGCAGTCTACTTGACTGGAATTAAGATGGAAGATCACTAAGACTAGATAGGGTAAGATTTGTTTGAACCAAAGGTTCATAAAACTTTATTATCAAAAATGACAATGGGGTCTTCACCGTACCGCCAGGGTTTTTATACCCTGGGACTTTGCTTCTTCAACTTTTGCATGGTTCAGGTTTGCAGACAAGGCACTGGCGGTATGTGGGTCTTGGCTTGGGGTCTCAAGGGAGGCAGATCCAGGTTGTTCCTGTTCTGGCAAATTGAAAAGGCAATGCTTTGTTTTGCCGCCACTGTTCACTATGTCACCTGAGTAGTCCAATTATACTACCCCTTCTGGGCAGGAGACTGGCAGTTGCTGGTGGTCATTGGAAAGGTTAATAATAGGTTTCATTTTAACCTCCTTAAGGCAAGCTGCAACCTCTGCATAGGTTTGGGTCTTTGGTGGCTCAAGGTTGGCATCAATCTGATGAACATTTGGGGAATTGTCTTTGGGAGGCTGGCGGGTCTCGGAGTAACTCGTTAACTCGGGTTTGCAATTTAACAAGTGGGCGGTCTCCTGTCCACTTTGTGTGACTTGAGTAGTCTTTGGAGGGTCCTCTGTAGTAGACCGGCAGATTGCGGAGTAATTTACCGGTTCAAGTCTGTGATTTAACGGGTTGGTGGGTCCTGGACTGGTCTGGAGGGTTTGATCCGCCTTCTGGGAACTGGGGATCAACTCTTGGGTTTTCAATACAAGTATTGAAATGTCATTCATGACACTGACTACAGCACTCCAGACTACATCATAGCTGATGGAGCAACAGAGTTAACAGGTCACATAGTAAACAACAACCTAAAAGCAAAGAACATCAAACATTCCACAACCTTGCCCTAAAGGCCACAGGCTAACGGCAGAGTTGAACACCTAAACAGAAGCCTTATCAGAACCCTCAAGAAAATAATGGATGGCAAAGCCACAGACACATGGCCACTATATGTGAAACATGCATTATTAGTATCCCAGGTCCACACCAATCAAGGGACAGGCTACTCATTGTTTGAACTAACATACAGATACAAACCAGAGATAGTTACCCGCAACAACCAACCATACATGAAAATCCCCCCAAGAAAACCTCCCACGGTAGAGCAACAGAAACAAAAAGGCTCAAAGCACAAAAGATAACCTTTACAGAGGAACAACTCCCCTGTCTGGGTCCTGGCTGGGAACAGAAAGAAGCTAGACTCAGTACACAGGGGACCAGGAAGAATAATCAAGTACAGACCAGACAGAAACACCTACCTGGTTAAGTTCCAGGGTGCCAAAGAGCCCATCATCAAGAAGTACCACAGATCCTGCCTCCGCCTTAGCAAAGGAGAACACTCAACCCAACTGGTACCAACTAGTAAACAACTCCAGGAAAATCAGGCAGCGGCTGTCAATACAAATCCCTCTCCTGATGTACCAGAGTAACCCCTTAAGAGGGGTGTCAAGGGTCTGGATGTACAAGAATTCTGGCTACTGCTAACTTACTTAACATCCAGCCATTGCCTGATTTGGTGCCTTTCCAATATAAAGTTTTACATGCTGGAAATGGCAGCAAAGCAATACCACATGACTGTCCAAGTATCCAGTGACTCAAAACCATCCTGCACATGACCAACCTCTAGGTTTGATCTAACTAAATCTCCACCACAGCTAAAGCTATAAAAAGTCTAAAGTATTATCCAATAAAATGTACTTTTCTTCTTTCCTAATTCCATATTTAAAGATTTCATGAAAGGCGCTTCTCATCAGTATTATGAGAAGCCACATACTGTACATGTACTTTATGATGATCATGGGGCTTATCTGAGTAGTATTTCTCTTAAGTCACAAGGCTTGTTCAAGTTGTGTTCTGTTTAGGATCTGAAATGTTTGATCCTTTTAATAAATGACTGAATGATAGTAGTACCACCAACTTACTAGTCAATTGATGAATCATTTGGTGAGTCAATTGGGCATTAATTCCCCAAGAGAGAGTAATCAAAGATGTTGCAACAGGTTTGATTTTTTTTAATTCTTGCTTAATGTCTTTTTATCCTAAAAGTTACTGTTTTAACTCTAGGTGTACTGATTTTTCTCTGGGGTACTGTCTCATTATAATATTGGGGTTTGATTTGAACAAAAGCATTGTTTTAAGACTTATAGGTGATTATTTTCTCTTTTAAATCTCATAATTCTTAATTTTAAAAGAGTGGTTTTGTTGCAACTGAACCAATAATAGTTCAGTATTTAGATTAGAAAAGGCAAAGTCCAAATAGAAAGAACAAGAATAGAAATAGGTTGTGTTTATTTTAGGAATGATACAGCTGATATACTACATTTGGGAGCCACAGATTTCCAGGGGGTGGCATAGTGGCATGTTTCATGTAATGTTTGACCTGGCAATAGCTTGAGAGAAAGATCAGCTGTCAGGAATATTCCTGACATAAAACAGATTCTTACTGGAGGGCAATGTTAGAAAATAATAGAGGGATGCTCTGTTAAAAATGACAAATTCAATGAGGATTTCCCCCCTTTAACGGAGAAAATAAAAATCAAACAGAGGAAAAAACGGAACTTAATAGACACCGGAATGATTTATCATCCGGGTAGGCACCTGCCGCGGTCACGCAGGTGCCTGCCATGCCTGTCTCTCAGCACTCAGCCCCCCCCGCTTGCCTGCTAAACCCCCACCACCCAGCCAGCTGCCAGCAAGTCCCCCGCCAGCCACCTGCTTGCCCACCCAGCCGCCAGCAGGCCTGCCGCCAGCCTTCCACATGGGACCCAGCTCCCACTCCCCAGCCAATTAGAAAATTCCACCCAATGCAGCCAATCAAATAAGTCCCTGAGAAAAAGAAACAATTAAGAGAACAGCCTCTGCTCATCAGAAGAGGGCCAAATTCAAGTTTTAAAAATGAGCAGCAATTTTACCCATAACCAATGGAATTCTGAACCTCAGGTCACATGTTTGAGTCCAGACCCCAACCAAACCCTGGCTTCTAAAACAAAAATAGACCCTTGAAATCCCATGAGTTATAGACACCACCGGAACACATGCCCAGAGGAAATCATTGGCTCTGGCTAAGAGTGGCCAAACCCCCAACAGATTATCAAAGAACAAGAGTTTGGCCACCCTCTCAAACCCCAATTCCTAATCCCATCTTCCAAACCTTTGGGTTCTCCAATCCCTTGTTTTCATTTCCACTTGCAAAACTTTGCACAGTGGGAAGCACTATAAATAAGGGACCCCTCCTCAGTAATAGCTTGTGCTATTATTGATTTTAATACCCTCAATAAAGCTAATCTTACTTAAACCTTAAGTCCACTTTAACTAGTTTGCCCCAGCCAACCCCCTCCAATCCAAGGAAGATGAATCATCTCATCTTCACAGCTGTGTTTAAAGCTTGCCTTGGGATTGGAGGCTACCAACAGGGATCAGAGCTCTTTGGACCTTCACCAGAAGGGCTAGGTCATGACCACCACTATGACCCTGGGCAACTCAATTCTTCCCACACTGGTTCTTGGCCTCCCCTCGTATCTCCACACTCCACCCTGTCTATTGTGGTGTACACCTCCATGTACTATGTGCTAACCTACTTTGCAGGAAGCTTTGGAAGGTACAACACCTATGTCAAGGTCTTCAGCTGGTTGATGACTATCTATCCAATTGTCACCACTCTGACTGGCTTCAAATTTTCCAATCTCCTGCCATACCTGCTGCAAGTAGTACCTACCATATCTGGGTATTACATCAGCATGTCAAATCAACATTGCTTCTAATTAGGAGATAGTACCCACAATTTGACATCATGTTCATATTGATCCATACCGTTAGTCATGTCATGAGGTGGTCCTTCAAGCGCCCCCTGTGTGCTGTGAGATATGTTAGTAGATGAGAGAATAATCTCAGTTGCAATAAAATGCCAGTTCTAACCTTGAAGCCTCCTATTTTAAACCTTAAAGATGGTTTATTTTTTCTCTAAAGACATTTTCTCACTCAAAGCACTATATTAAACTTTGATGATCTGTAGGTTTCATACTGCACTGATAAACAACCCAACTGAATCTCACAATATTTATCTCTGAGGTTACAAGTTACTAAAAAATCTGCAATTGCAATGATTTTAGTGCCATCATCTAAAACCAGGTAATGATAACATTTTCAGGCTTGGTGGCTGTCAAGATTTTGCGTTCTTGAAGAAGAAGACTTTTTTGTTTTTATTAAAGGTATTATGCATGTTGATATTGGGATATCTGTATGGAAACAGTTTTTTTTTCAATTGATGTGTGTAAGTGCAGCAGCTGGTGGAGTTCCATTGTTACTGGAGCCAAGTAAAGGGAGAGTCCTGTGGACTTTGGGACGTGACACCGGCTGTGGTAATTTGGCAGAATTCTGGAAGTATCAATAATACGCTCTTATTGTACTTGACACTACTACTATTTGGCTTAGTAGTAATATTTATGGTTATTATTTTTCTGCCTTCCAAGTGATCTTGGAAGGGCTTTTTATAGAGTAAAGATAGCAGCCAGACTAGCGTCTAGCTGCAGATAACTCTTACTAGCTAGCCTATCATCCCCAAGCTACTAGTTTCACCCCCAGTGTAAGGGATTCCATCCCTAACACAAATTGGAAATCAAATTTTAATTGTTTTTAAATCATTAAGAAACCAGAAGTTTTATTTTTAAATGCTACATCAGAAACCAAGATCAAAACTGAATCTCCAAATGAAATCAATTTGAAAACACATTTGAAATTGATTAATGAATGTATTAGATTCAACTTTGAAAGCAAAAACAAAAGTGAACGTGAAAACCAAGGCCAAAATATAAATTCTAATTCAAAAACAAAAATTAAGGCTCCAGACGCAATAGCAAAGATTCAGCATTACATTTGGACTCCAATAAATATAAAACAACCAATCAATCTGAAATTAAATGCAAAGGGTATCCAAACCATAGATTCAGGGACCTAAGCATCCAATCAAACCCAGTGAACCACCCAAGCCAAAGGGATACTTATCATCCAGCCCCAGATTCCATTCCCAACCAAAGCAAGGTACAATACTGCAATACAATATTCCAACCTTCTTCTTCTTGCATTGCAGGCTGCAGCCTGCTGCAGTCCTGCAAGGCAATACTTCTCAAATCACTCTTGCAGATCCACCTGGTAACCACAATGTTCCCCTCCTCACTTGAAGTCAGTATTTAAACTGACAAATTTCTCTCATCCAAATTGCTCCAACAATTTCTTTATTTCCTATCAACCAAATAAATCTATATTTTCAATTCTAAACACTTGATTAGTAGATTCTAAAGGTTTTCCCCAACAACATGAAGTTCATCTTCCTTGTATGGACTTTTTGTGTGTTAATCAATTATGGGCAAGCAAATGTTAACTTCAAAAACCCTGAACCAACTCCTACTGACAAATCTGAAGACTCAATTTGGTATCGTTTTGGTCCATGTCAAAGACATGCCCCTTATGTTGAAACAGCTCAATTTCCACCTATCATCCACCCCAAGGCTCCCTGGTTGATCTTGGGGTACACCAGTATCTATTATCTTCTCAATCACTTCACTCCCTTCTTGGGAAGATTCTGTCTATTTGGTCACCTTCTACACATGTTAATGATAGGGATTCCAGTAGGTTCCACTCTGATCAAATTCAACTTGGGAGCTCTTCTCCATTCAATTGGGGAAAGGCTTCCCAATGAGTGGATCCCTGACACCCAGAGTTGGATTCTAAACCTGAATAAGGTTTTGGAATGAGGTAATATCCTAGACTGCCAATTTCTCCTCTTCAGCCTGGATATCCCTTGACTTAGTTTCAGTCAACTAAGTTGAAATCCATAGGTCTGGGTCCTGTTTGTGCTCGGTCTAATGTGCAAAACTTGCACAGGCGGGTTTACATCTCATTTCTTGGTGAAACAGGATGTTTGTAATTTTCCATCTTTATTCCATAAGGCAGATTTGCATCTATTTTGGGATCTGAAATGCCCAGCATCTAATTATAGAAGCTTCTGGATCGACTCATGACCTGAGACCCGGAATGTCTCAGGTGTCTTCTGGATTGTAAACTATAACAGTCTTGATATAGTTTCTCTGTATTCCGGAATAAAGGTCTCACATCTGGCTGTGGCCCATCTATTGTTAGCCCATAGCTTTAGTGATGGGAATATGGATCAGTCAACCCTGATAGATCAGGATTTCCTGACAGTGGCTGCATATGTATATGCTTATTAAAATACCATTAAATTATTTGAAAAGTGTTATAAACTAATATTCTCTTTAGATAAGAAAAATGCTGCTAAATCTTGGAAATATTTGTACTTGCGTTTAAATAAGCAATAAAAAGAAATCATATTTGGTATAAAAATGAAATAATCTATAAAGTTGCAATTTTACTACTTTGTGTCTTTAAACAAATGTGGTATCTTAAAGTGAAAAGTTAGTACAAGAATAAAACAAAAGCTTACTTATGTGTGGTGATCATGATTTTAGATGCAACCATACATATCACTATATAGGGGCTAGATATGGCTGTAACTAGGTGGATGGTTATCGCATAAATTTCCAAATAGCCTGTATCTAAGGGTGGCATGATATATTTCATAATCATACCACTCAATTTCGTGCGACCATCGCCAGAATGGAGCCCTAAATTTTATTGGTCAAATTGACATCTGCGTCATTCACCCAAAAGATGAATGGTAAGCTAGCCAATGGGAATCAAACCAGGCCAGATTTTCCAGCTCACAAAGAAAGCACATGTAACTTGGAAACCCACCCTCACATCTCTACTTTACTCAAAGAATATTGATAAAACATGTCCCAAGCAGAAATCACTCCAACTGGGATCAAGAAAGACTTTGGGATCATGGAGCTTATCCGGAGCCTTTCTTCGAAGGTAACCAAGCGCTCCGCTTCAGAGTTGGATGGTCCCGAGCTTCATCAGGATGGCCTTGAAGCAACTTCTAAGATACGTGAGTTGGCCCAGGACTTCAAAAGAAAAAGAATTGAGACTGATACAACTGTAATGCGACCCCTAGTGACATTTTTAACCTTGACTTATAGGATCAAACGGATCTAGGCGAAAAGGAGATCATGGCAGCCTTCTCTATTTTCACCAACCTCAAGCTAATCAACCGAAGGATGCAGCAACATAACCTCTCAGTAAGAGAAGAGGTCAAGTTGCTTAAAGAAAAGGTTAACGCCAGATACCTCACCCTAAAGGCGCGAGAGGCTGAGCTCCAGCTCCTGAAAGACCAGATTTTTACTTTGCAGAAACAATCGTATTTGATTCATATTTTTCCTTGCTTACTTTTCCTAGCGAATTGGTTGAAGACATTAACATCATTCCCGAACAAGAGTTTGATGTCCAGGCGACCGAGCCTTATTCTACCTATTCTAATGATCATGAAAAGATGCTTAACAGACTCAAATTCGAGCTATTCCAAAGAAAAAAGTAGGTGCTTCCCTTTCCTTTTACTAACTTATATAGGCTCCAAGAGCAGCTTCAAGAAGTGGGCAAGAACAAGTCGAAGATCAATCTTCACAGCTCCAACTTCAGAAAGGATTTCAGCAAGATCAAAACTCTGGTCGCCTCCATGAATACCGTAATACCATTCATTTTTACTTTATTTAACGTAAATATAGGCCTGCACTTCGCTTGACTTTGCAGTTAACAAGCTCAAGTCGTCCAAGTGATTAAATGATTCACTCTCATAATCGAGCAGGACTCAGTGCTTAATCCTTTACCGCAGCTTGCTTACAATGTTTTCAAGTGTTTAATCTCATTTACCTTCTATATACTGACCAAATAAAATTTCTTTTGCTGTGTTGTCATTTTAGTCAAACCATTTTATTGTTGGTTTTCTATGCCGATTCCGTTTCAAGTCTAGCTTGCCAAGATAATTTAATTAGCCTAAAATTTACACTTGAATTTTTATTGGATTTTAGAAATAGATCGTAATAAATAACAGCAATCTTTTACATGTATTACGCTTTTTGATCTACATTCTACGCGTAGAGGTTTCAATCTCCTAATGAAGGTGTACATTTAATCGATGCTTATACTTTAATGCAGCGATATCACCAAGTCAACCCATAATCGGATTCTACCTAATAAACCGATCTTCTGTTGCAATTGAACGGGTTGACTAAAGCACAAGCCCACCAATAGTGTTTAAGTTAACCCTGGCAACTTCAAGTCGATATTCTTTCGGGGTTAAACAAGGTCCCACCCCTACTCAGCGGTTCTTGCCAACCTTACCTCATGCCGGTTTTTGCGCTCCAACTTTATTGTACACATGGCAGGGAGTTGAAGAGATTAGCAACATCTTTATGGATATCGTGGTAGACAGCGGCTTGTCAGCTTTTCCCGATGGGATTGTGGCTCAACACAGCAATCTCACTCTAAAGTATTGATAGAGGGGTCAGATAGTACGGTAGCTATTTTCTACTAGCACTGCCTTTATTCCCCGTCAAGGGTGCTGGCATACCATGCTAGAATCTCTTAGCATTTATCCTCACCGTCTTCAAATAGCTCCCCTGAACCTATAGCTGCAAGGCATGCATCATGAAGTTTATAGAGTCACTTTAATTTTAATTGGTTGGGTTATTGATATTTCAACATTTTAGTTCTTCCAGGCTAATGGTTGAGCATAGATCATCAAAGATTTACAATGTTTAAGTTGTTAAAGGAGCCCTGATAAAGTGCTTATGGTTGCTGCCTTTAATTTGAAGGGCCCTAACAACCTTGACGTCCCAGCTTAACTCTTCTGATGTAAACATTACTTAAAAAATACCTGCATTTGATTTAGTTGTAATGTCTTAGATACCAGGGTTGATTGTACAATAGTGCGGCCTTATGCTTGTGTTGCAACTGAACCAAGTACAGTTTAGCACTTGGAGTTGGTTTAGCATATTGGCATTTATCCAGGGAGAATTGTTAATATCATGTGTATTTTTACAGAATCTGTGTTATTATTTGATCTCACTCCTTATAAGAAAGTATGATATTTTTTATGATAGAGGAATCAAGATGAGGTATGATGTTAGATCCAACTTGAAGCAACTTGCTAAACACTCCTTCATGTTGTGAGATGTATTGTCAAATGAAGTGACCAGTTTGGTTGCAACATTCTCCCTTGCCCCCTGCCTCATCTCATTATTCTCAATGAGTGTGAAAACTTGTGAAACATCTTGAAAGGTGTGAGAAAAGCATGTCTGGATGTAAGTATTGTAGAAGAGATGTAATTGGGCTTGATGTAGTTGTTTGGTGATATTCTCAGCGGTAGGTGTAATTATTCCTAACTGTGGCTACTTTGAAAAATTCAATGAGCTAAAAGTCTGGTTTAGTATATTGTTAATTGATTTCTTACACAAGGTTATCAACAGCGTAGTGAACCTCAAGATTTTAGACATCCCGTGTACTTTTGCGTGTTCTGCTTCACAAGCTTTTGCACACCATGGTGCAATTTTTCTCAAAATGCCTAAGGTGCCAAATAATTGAGTGCTGTGACTAAAACCAGTATCACAGTTAATTCAAGACCACAGCATCAGAAGGAGTGTTGAAAGATGTTTAGCTCACACAGTGTCAAAGTGCTCTTGTGATAAGTTAGAAAAAATCTGAACCAGGGAGCTGTTAAGACTTTTTACCTGTACAATGGCTTGTGTGTGATATAAAGTTATCAATACTCTTTTAGGTCACATTTTATTATAATAAAACAAAAAAAGCTGGACATAGAAAAAGCTTTCAAGACAAGAGATTGACAAAAGAGAGCTTCAAAAATGTTAGCCACTTTGAAGGATTTAAATGCTGTTATTGAACAAAAATGAGTAAAAAAGACTTTATTAATTAATGTCAGAAAATTTGGACCTCCCCATTACTGCCAATAAACTTTGATAAACCAATCATCTGGTATGTACTGTTTGGCGCAGAAGGCGCTCAACCTTCTGGATGTCAAAAAATTAACAATCATGATTTCATAAAGATTAATTTTCAATCAATAGCTCCAACTAATAAAAACAATTCAATTGACCAATCAGAAGAGGGTTCATTACCATCAACACCCCTTATTAATTTCCCTTTCTCACTAAAAACTTATTTATGAATAGCTTATTATTACTGGATAATATTAAAAGAAAGTTTACCTCAAAACTTTTAATATCTGGCTTTTCTGGCCTCTGTTGTTAAAACCTTGTCCCCAGGTACTTCTAAATATGCTACTGAGCCATTGATTGCTCCATAACCTGCACTCCATACCATTTTTACTCCCACTTACTTTTCAGATTTTTCCTTTTAAATGCTGCTCTCTGTTCTAATCCCTATCACAATCTTGTGTTACACTTTAAATGTCTTAGATTTAATTAGCCCCTCTTCTAATTCAGCTTTAAGCTGTTGAACCAGTTGGCAATCTGCTTATTATACCCTCTATCAGAACTTTTAGTTCTGCTATCAGATCTGGCAGTCTGAGTATCAATTGCTTTATTAAGTATATGGAATATTTTGGTCATTTTGTAGAAGGGTTTGCTTGTATGACAACAAGTGTTATCTGCAACATCAGTGGATTCCTTGGCAGGGTGGCAACTGGTGATGTCCAAGGAAGGCAACTCCCAAGCGGCTCTCTAACTGGTGTCTTGCTAAGATCTTTAAGTACTGACTAAGGTCTTCAAACTCAAATTTCTTCTTCTACAGTAGTTTTAAAAGCTATGACAACAACCAAAAATACTTCAGATTTAAACAAAATGATTTCAGATTTGAACAAAATCCAAGTTGCGCAAGATTCAGGATTCAACTAATTTATAAAATTTCAGTTAATAAATGAACTGTAAAACAAAAAAAATTCACTAGTCCATCATAAAAAATTATATCAAACATCAAGCGGTGTAGTTCAAACCACAAACAAAATGAACTGACACAACAAGTGAAATGGATGGATGCTGTTCTGAAGTATATTATAATCCAATCAGGATTCATATGAGGCACCAACAGAAGGACTAAAATGAAACAAAATTTGAGCAATCTAGAAGCAAGATTCCACAGGCACAAAACAAAATGAACTCACACAAGATGTGAAGTATGAGCAGCCTAAAATAGAAATATTGCAGTTTAACAGCCAATTAACAGCTATTCAATTTAGGAACAGAGGCATTTTATTCATTTTCATGGATTGTTATTTATATAAAATGTTTTTCAGAACATTTCAAATATGGGCTCAAGATTCTAATAAAAAGAAATCATTAAATTTTCTACTTTTAGTGATTTTATCCTAGGTTTTTTTACAATGGTTTTTACTAGCAACATCTTCAACGGCGCCAGCAGCCAAGCCAGCAGCAGCCAAGACAGCTTTAATGGAGGCAAGGCTCAGAACGTGGAGGCACCTGTTTACACCCAAGCCTTTGAGGCGGGTAATGAGGAAGCTGACCTGTACCTGACCACTGACCCCTATGGCTTTGACTTGTTCAGTAGTCACACAGTGTCTAGCTCTGCCCCTGCTCCTGTACCCACCCCCACACAAGCTGCCCGTCAACCAACCAATCAGGATGGCAACCTTGATTTGGAACAACTTTCTACCACCAGCCAATCTGTCCCCCTACAGCCAATCAGGCTTCAGCTCCCCTGGCCCAGCGCCCCAAGCGTCAAATCATCACTGCCCAAATTCTTCAGGGAATTGTGGCACTGAATCTACAAGGTCTGTCCTGGGAACAAATTGCCGCTCAGTTGCAATTTACCCAAGCTACTGTCATGCGGGAATTCAACAACCTGATGAACAGGGGGAATCTGATCAGGATGGCCAAGAAGCCCAAGAAGGCCCCCAAGTCCCAAATCAATGAGGCATATCCAATAATGCTTGACCTCCTCCAGGGGATCCCAAGCTTCCCTTGACCCAGGTCCGGAAGCAACTTGCACACCATAGCATTTGGGTGTCTGAGCGCATGGTGCAGCTCTGGATGTATGGGAAGGTGACCTCAATACAGATTCTTACCAATTTTGCTGGCAACCAATGGGATGCGCTGAGAATTCCCTGTATG
>QTSX02001081.1:0-40694 GCA_014839935.2 Entomophthora muscae | reverse complement strand
CTTATATTAAAAATGTTCAGGGTAAAGTGTTTTGTTAATTAAAAAAGTGTTGACATCCAGGAAACAACGTTAAGTAAAACTGGGTTGTCACTTTACTATAGTGTCAACATTAAAAGTGTCAACATGGCCACTGTTGACATTTTTAGTGTTGAAATGGGCGCTGTTGCCAGCTGATTGGCTGGGGGAGGGATGTGTCCATCTTGTTAACTGTTCAATGCCATCTGATTGGCTGTTTTGGAATTCTGGGCTCTCTGGGTGACCCCATGGCTCAAATGGCTGGTTCTGGATGCCGTCACTGATAAGGGATTTTGGTTAGCAGCTTCCTGTGCATGATGGGCAAACAGGGCCATGCTGGAAGTTGTAGGAGAAAAAACACACTCCTGGGTGGTGCTTGCAGAGGGGCCTGCAGGTAAGGAGTGGCCATAGACAGAGGCTTCACTGTTAAGAGACCCAGTATAGCCCTGCATGATTTTGTCAAGGCCTGGGAACAGCTTATTGACTTGTTTGGTGTTGAAAGAAGACATTATAAATTTTTATTAAAATCTTAAACTCAAGAAGAGGAATGTATATTTTAGTCAATGTTATTGTTAAGTGTGTAAATTTTGTGAATATTACAATCTAAATTTTAGCTGTCCTAAATTGGAATAGGGTGATTTTTGAGAATGCCTATTATTCCTAAAAGAATTAGCATAAATCCACTCTAGATCCTTTAGCATCCTTTTTGAGACACCCATAAATTATATTTATTTCAAATTCACCTCATTTTTGATATGAAATTTGGTTCTTGGATTCAACAATCCTGCAATTTCAGATTTTTCAAGGTTTAGATGCTGTCTATGATTTGTTAGACTTACAGGAAATACCAAATTGTACATTATAATCACACATTTCTGATTCATATATCCTGCATTTGTTTGCTGTGTTTTGTCTTTTGTTAGTTGAGTTATCTGCTCAAAGGATTCAAAATTTACCAATTTAAATAAATCAAAAAAGTCAAATTAAATGGTTGATTTTATTAAATATTTTAATTTTCACTCAGCTGAGTTGCCCACAAAATTGATTTGAAATTTGGACCAAGGATTTGACAATCCTGCATTTTTACGTTTAGGTTCTGAATTTACAGTATAACAGTCACCTTAAGTTATTGGCTTAATAATATCACTTTTAATTGCCAAAATCATAAATTGGAATTTAGTATTTATAGAGATAGATTTAAGAATTTCTCTGAATAAAAATTCTGAGGGAAACCAAGTTTCTTTTATAAATAAGGTTAAATCCCTGGAATTAATTAGGCCAAAATAATTAATAGGATTAAGGCAGAATTGATCAAATCAGTTGTTGAGACTTGATGTCTCAGAAAAAAATTAATTAAATGGGAAGGTTAATTAAAACCCATTAATGAATTTAACAAGAAGTTGATTCCAGGGATTAGAATGTCTTAAGGGTTTCAATATGTTGTCAGGGCCCAGAATGCCCTGGACAACCAGCTGGCCTTTTTAGAGGCCAAACAACCCGCAGCCTGGAAACCTTTACTAATTGTCTCCCAGAGCGTGAAAACCACCCTTTCAAATAAAAAATGGCCTGGGATTTGAGAGGCACACAAGCCTCAGATCCCTGGCTTTGATTCCATTAACAAATTTGGCCCTCTTAATTATTGGGAAATGATACATAAGAAGCGTGATTGTTCAATTTCACAATCAGGCGCTTGATTGCTTGCAGGTTTTATAAATAGCAGTGACACCTCGGCTTGCTGCAGTCCAAGAAAGGTTCCTGTTATACCAGCAAAAGACCTTCCATCTCCAGGCCCAAGTGCAAAAATTCTGGTCAAAATTGTAATTTTAACTGAAATTGATGCCATCAAATCTCTGGTGGCACAAAAGGCCACAAAATTACCTTTAAGTATAAGTAGTGAGGAGGGAAAGCTCTCCTCACTGTTGACATCTTGAAATAAACAACTTATATGCCCAGGACCCATTATTTTCTTGCAGGAATTATCTATTTTTGCTCTAATATAATTATTATATTTGCATCTATTTGTGAATCTACCACACACTATAAACACACCTATTCATTCCCACATGACTCAGCTCCCATCTCTTTGGTCAAACTGTCTAGAGCTCTTGACTTGGATTATTTCCACCCCTGTCATCTGGATCTCCTTCCTGGTTGTGCTAAAGAGATCATCCTGCCTGCTATGAAGGAGATTCCTACTACTCCCCCTACCCAATGTGCCTCCTGCTCAGGACTTCAGTAAGTTGGGGTTTGTCTATATCACAGTATTGGGGATGGTCAACCAGGCTGTGCCCCATAATGGGAGTTGGTGCCCCTAGCTACTGCTGTCAACTACCTGGTCATGATTGCGTCTATTGTGTACATGGCCTTCCAGGCCCAGCCTGCCTCCCCCTTTGGGAACTCAGCCGGACTCTGGTATGGACCATGACAGATGTGGCAGAAGGTTAAAGTCATTAAACTTCCAAATATAGTGAAGATTTCTTCATAATATTCTTTAATAAATTAGGCTTTAGAAAAGAGGTAGTTGTAAAGTTCTGTGGGCCCCTGTTGACTTTGGATAGGAATATTTCCCTATTCTAACCAAAAAGTGGCCTGTGGCTAGGTTTAACCCCTATGCAAATTTGAGGACCTTGCTAACACTGTCAATGAGTGATTTTTTGTGGATTTTTCTCTAGGGGACTGTTGTCATCCTTGGAATCTCCTCCTCACACTATAGAGGAGGCATTAATTTGCTTACATTTCCTGTTAACTTGATGTTGGCCTATCAGGACTGAGAATTTAAGTCTTAACTGATTTTTCCTATTTTGTTAATATTTATGCTAAGACTTCTGTTTGATTGTTTGTTTTTCATTTACTATTCTTTTATTACCTATATTTTAGTGAATACTGAGCTATTTCAGCCCAAATTGGTGTCAGTCAAAAGCCCTCAATTGCAGCTTTCAGAATATTACTTTTTTTACAATACTGTAATTTTCAAACCTGTTGAGATAAATAAAAAACCTCAGTCTAAAAATAAAATCAAAAATCAAGTAATTTATATTAAATTACAATATATTTGAATCCGCTTCAATTTTGTTTTTAAACTGGGATTTTTTGTTTATCTCAACAGGTTTGAAAACTACTGTACTAGTTTTGTGTACAAAGGTTACAAATTCAACTATAATGATGAGAAAAAGGCTATCTGCCACCACCACTTCAAATATAATAGCCTTGGCTACCCAGAAAGGCTGATCAAATAATGCTTCTCATGATTCAAGGCCCTGACTATTGATCACAACTGTGTTGAACCTTTTGATCCCCTATACCACCTTATAAACTTGTATCTTTGCTAGATCATCTCCACCACCAAGGATCAAATCCCCACTGAGTTTATCAATGAACCCTTCTAAAATTTAATTATTCTTAACTTGCTTCTGTTGGAGATTCAACAAAAATTCAAAGAAATTTTACTGATATGTACTATTCTTAAAGCACTAAGGGATTCAGTGCATCATCCATTAACCAGATAATATTAAATGAGGAGCTGAAGCTTTCCAGACATAATCATTTCTTTTTTCTCCACAATTATGAAGCTAACTCTAAGGAAAGAACAATCTTCTTTTCCACTTCCCAAGATTTTTACAACCTTCTCAAGTAAAAGACCTGGCTTGAAGATGATACTTTATTCACCTTCTCAAACCTATTTATCCAGCTTTGAAGTATACACAAAAAGGTTGAAAATTTTGTTCTTTCCCTTGTGATTTATTTCATTCCTAATAAGAATCATGTCACCTGTTGCTGTTTTCTTATGATTCTCAAAAATAATCTTGATGAAATTCTTCTCATATTAGAATAAGAGCTCAAGGAGACCAGAGGGCATAAGAAAACTCCACCCAGTAAGATGAATATGACATCCCAACTAAAAAGCATTCTGAGATCTTTCTCTACCACATTTATATTGTAGTTGATTTTGAGCATGATCAGGCTATTGCCTTCATTAAAGCCTTTAAGAGCTCCTTATAGGGATTATATTCTCTTTTTTGTCAAGCACTCTGCTGCTGCCTACATAAGTGCTCTGAACTTCAGGATCTGATCAACACTGAGGGCAGCAAAGATATCAAATACACATTTAACTACTTTGCTGAAATGGCTCTGGTGAGAAAAAAGCAATAAATTCCTTCTATGATCCCTCCTCATCCATCTGTATATCTGTTTTAATGTGGTTAGTGAAAAATAGCAGTACTGATGTCAATACACCTCCCATTTATTAGGCTCAGGCTCAAGGTTCCAAGTAGAAGTGTATTATAGATGAGCTACTAGTCTAGTTAATCTATGGGTCATAACTTTAGAGGGTCATTTAGCCCATCAAACAATCATACTGATTGATGGGCTGAATGCTAATATGATCTTAGATTGAATATTGATCAACACATCAGTGGCTTATGGTAATGCTAATTCCTCTATAAAACTCTTCCCTTATTATATTAAAATAAAGATTGAATTTCCACAATATACACATACTCATACTTGGATAGTATTTTATTAAAAGAAATTAGTATAGGATAAAGTATAACAATTGTAATCTGAGTTAAGAAAATAACACACACCATAGTCTATGTTACAACATTTGGTACTCACTCAGCATGCAAAAGCCTGATGGTACTTGTTGCTGTTGTGTTCTGAGGCGCGGCACAGACACACAACAGGAAATCCTAACCTTAGGATTGGATTTGTACTAAGTCTTGGTTAGATGACAGAGAAGGCAATAGTGTTTACCTTGCGGCCCTGGAAGAATAATCTCTACTAGTTGTGGCTAGAGAGAGGAGCGGAAGTACAGAAGACACAAAGACAAAAATGTGAATAGAACTTAATTTTTATTGGTGAATGTGAAATGGAATATATAGTGGTTAGGAATACCACAAAACA
Organism: Entomophthora muscae; assembly: GCA_014839935.2. Taxonomy (NCBI): domain Eukaryota; kingdom Fungi; phylum Entomophthoromycota; class Entomophthoromycetes; order Entomophthorales; family Entomophthoraceae; genus Entomophthora; species Entomophthora muscae. The sequence goes on along the minus strand of QTSX02001081.1, from coordinate 35,777 downwards.
CTACCAGGACAGTAGGATCACTTGCCACAAGCTTGAGTGGGGCAAGTGAGTTGCGCAGAGTCAGGTAACCAAACAATCATATTTCCTGAAGCAGAAGCCAGTTCATTATGAGAGTCAAAAGCAAAAGCAAGAGATTCATCCTCAAAATGGCCCAACAAAGGCAAAATTGAAACACGGTGAATGCCGTTATTCACAACAGTTGCCTAACCAGGGACTCATCTTTTGCCCGGGGAGAGAATAGAGATAAACTTCTCCATGCTTTCCTTGGCCACTTGCAGGACCACCTTGATGGGCTCTTTACAGAGATTAATTGCCTTACTGGTACAAGTGATGGTCTACCTAGTGAATTTGTTGCTTTTAGACAATTTATGGCTGACATGCAGCACCCCTGCCAAATAGAGGACATCTCTGCCTTACATCTGGACGTTCCAGTTCCACTTAAAGTGAATGGAAATTTAGAGCCAACCCAGCAACAGCTGAAGCAAGCTATAGGCATTATGGACTGTGGTGCTTATCAAAACAGGGAAGCTCACAAGAAATTGGCTGTACTGCCATCATATATAATAACAGCCAAAGAGAAATTTAGGAACTTCACAGGGATTACTCCCAATCAACTTTGCCTGCAGATGAAAACAATTGAACAAGCAAAAGAGTATTTGCATAGTTTTTCACATCCTGTGATCTGTCACAATTGTATTCATCTGGGTCATCAACTTTTCCTGATATTGCACCAGGGAAACTTGATTAATAATCAGCAGGCATTCCTCTAACGCCTGTACAATGAGCTTGTAGGCACCATGACTAACATCAGCCACCAATTAAATAGCTTAGTTAGCCACCAGAACTAAACAGCTACATGGTCTGCACAGCTTGAGAAACAACTGACCAAAAATGTGTCCATGATGCTTGGCACAATGCTAGAGCATAAAAGGTTGACAACAACTGGCTCTGTATGGTAACACATCATGTCAAGAGAGCAGAAGCCACCTTTCATTATCTATGCAATGAGGTCAAGTTGCTCAATTAGTCCACAAAAATGATCAAGGATGGTTCTGCCTCTGGTTCTAACAAGAAGGCCGCCAACATAGTCCAGCAGGACATGGAGGAGCTATCTGAGCATATTAGTGAAATAGATAAAGGTCCTTGACAATCCCTTGCTGATTGTAGCCACTTTTATATGTAACTTCTTAAGCTTTTAAAGCGCATTGACGTCAACCACAACCAAACAGAAGAGAACCATGTTAATCTTGAGAGACTAAGCAACAGCCAGTGAGCTTTTCAGGAGAAAAATAGTGGGTTATTTAACAGACAGGACTCCCATATAGAGAGACTTGAAGACAAACTACACACTGTCAATTAAACAATTAAGGATCTTGGACAAGAATTACAGTTGCAACGTGGCAATATACAGCTATTGCAAGGACAGGTGGATCAGCTAGTTTTGTTGTACCCACGCCAGACAGGTTTGGAGCCGGAGCCACAAGTCACTGCCAGAAGAAGTCTGAGTGCTCTCTCTTCCAAAAGCCAGGTGTTTTCTGAAGACTGCCGCTCTTTTCACAGTTATGAGAGAAACAAGGATAATGTAGGATGTACAATGCATAAAGTCTATGTGGCTGAATCAGTACTAGACTGTAGTGAGACACCCTTACCTGGGGCTGCAGCTTCAATATCTCAAACTAGCAACAACTCCAGAGATGCAGCATCTGAGGAAAATTCCATACCTCAAACTTGAGGAATACCTCTCCACTGCCCAGAAGAAGCTACAACTATAGTACTTATTCTGTTATTCATAATTTTAAACCTACAAATCTTCCTAAGTTCAATAAGAAGACAAACATTCACATGTTCCTCCACTTGTATAACAATTTGATGTATGGTGTGAATGATGACATGAAGAACGCAGCTATCTTTAACTGCTTGAATTTGAAAACACAAACAATACTTATGCCAAGACTGTCAGAGCAGGATTGGACCTATAAGAATGTGTTCAGAGCCTTAATAGCAGAACTTGAAAGTGAAGAAGCCCTTTTCTGTTGCAAGATGGAATTCACAGAAGGGAAGACCAAGAAAGGTAAAACTCTCATGGAGTTTTTAGAACGTTTCTATTTAGAAGCACAGACTCTGGTCTCCATGAGAGCTGCTACTTTTGTGAATGTGAAAGAAGCCCTTCTCAATTATGTGCATTTTAACACCAATCTATCTATTGCACTTAATTCCGGTATTTATGGTGCTTAAACAGTTCCAGAGTTAATGCGCCACTTGGAGTCATTTAAGGAACAATTCAAGATTCCTTTCCTAGACTACAATAAGTCCACCTCTTTTTCTGTAAGTGAACCCAAGGACAAGAGCTTGGATAAAGATTCCTTGAAGAAACCATCACACAGTACCATGCCCTCAATCAACAACTCTACAAATGACTGCACTTTCTACAAGTGTGGGCAATTAGGCATTCTCTCTTGTGATTGCAGGCAACCCAAGGCCAACATCTGTCACTTGGGCCACAAATAAAGTGAAGACAACAAACATACAGAATAAGAAGAGGAAGGAGAAGAAGATATTTAAGAAAAAACTGCTAAGCAGTCAGGTTGAGGAGAAACCCCTGACTGCCAGTAGTAATCACCCCTCACCAACTATCAATCCTGATCCCAACATTCCAGAGCAGGATGGTTGCTTGTTGGATCAAGAAAGCTTTCCTGACCAATACTTACCTGATAAGGAAGAAATAAACAAAGAATTGCTACATTGGGTATTAGCTTTCAACACAGTCACAAGGAAGCAGGCTATCCACACAGAAAGTCTACCTTCCCAAGAGGCTGTTAATACAGTCTCTATACCCTATGATGAGCAAATTTCCTTGCCATACACTGAAGTCACTCACAAAAGTGACAGTGTTAAAAAGTTGTCTCAAATTTTGAGATTGGTACAAGTCTCCACAAAATTGGATACCTTAAAAGCCCTGAATCCTTAGTTGACAACCGTGCTAAAGTCATTTCTTGCTCAGTTCAAAGGTTTAGACATCCACAAGATTACCAAGATCACATCTCCTCATTATGTAGAAAGACACAACTGCACCTATATTGAGCTTGTGGTCCATAAGCTCAGAGTAAGAGCAATTTTGGATTCTGGAGTCCCTGGCAATATTGTGTCAACCAGGCTAGTTAAGAAGCTGAAACTTGCTCCTGACTTGGACTACAACAAATAATTAAGTACAACAGGCCCCAACAGAACAAAGGAATTATCAGCTTACTCATCATTACCATTGTGTTTTGGTAAATTGGTAGTAACAGCACTTGTAATAGTGTTGCAAAAAAAGTTACAATGTTTTGATTGGCACAAGTTTAATGGCTACATACAGAACTATTCTCAGCCATCAAGATAGTACTTTCAGCTTTTTGGGCCACTCTGTGCCTATGTTCTACCACAGCAACGGACCAAAGGACCTTCCTACCAAGAAAATTTATTATATTAATATGGAGCACGCCAATGGAGACATGCCTGTAGTGTACACTTTGCGACAACTCAAAATAAAGACTCTGCTGCTGGATACAAAGGAGTACAAGGGGATTCTATTGTATTCTGCCAGTGAGTTTTTGATACCAAGTGGGTCTCAAGTGATACACAACACAGGCCTGTGTCTCAGCTTTCCAAAAGGGTTGCACAGTGAGGTGGCAGGACTCCATAATGGTTTGTGGCTAGAACCTTGGATTCTACCTGGGATTTTCATGCCTTCATCAGAAGAATTCCTGTTGCTCCTGGGTAATCTATTGAATAAAGCGCTAAAGATGAAAAAAGACCAGCTTCTGGGCTATATGAAGCTGGAGGAAAATTCTAGACTTATGGATGACACTCCTTTTGGAAAATTTAGTGAGTTTGTGCTACCTTGCAACCAGCTGAGTGTTATGTTGTTAATTTTGTTTGAATCTCTGAATGGACTCACAGAAGGTCAGAAGGAATAAGCCTTAGAATTCTTTGAGAAGTACAGGGATGTCTTTGCTGAGCACAATCACAACCTAGGAAAGGCCCTAGGAGTTGAACATGTGTTGGATACGCAAGGTACTGCCCCTATATGCTTGAGGCCAATAAGATATAGCTTGGCCAATCAGGCAATTGTCAATGAAGAGTTACAAAAACTGTTATATGCTGGCCTTTTGGTACCCAGAAATAGTCCTTAGTCTTCTCCTTTGTTGATCATGAAAAATAAAGATGGTACCAATTGTGTGGTGATGGATTATTGCAAGCTGAACTCAGTCACAAAAAAGGATTCCTACCCTTTATTGCGCATTAATGATACATTGGATAATCTGTGAGGCGTGAAGTACTTTAGCACAATGAATCTGATCAGTGGATACTGGCAGATTAACCTTCCAGTGGCAGACCAGGAAAGGTGCGCCATTATAACATGACAAGGCCTTTTCCAGCTAGCTAGAATGCTGCAAGGACTTGCAAACGCCCCAGCAACATTCCAACAGGCTATGGATACTGTAATGGGAGACCTTAAGTTGACTTGTGTACTGGTCTACCTTGACAACATCAATGTCTTCTCTTGTACCTTTGACCAGGATTTGGAACACTTGGAAGCAGTGTTCAAGCGTCTCATTGCAGCTAATTTTAAGCTGAAACCAAGGAAGTATAAGTTTTTCAGAAAGCATCTGGAGTTCCTTGGGTAAATTATCAGCAAGGATAGCTTGCATCTTCTTCCTGCTAAGGTCAAAGCAATCATGCATATGCAAACGCCTACCAACAAGAGAGATGTGCAGGTGTTCCTTGGAATGATTGGTTACTACAGAAGATTTATATCAAACTTTGTAGGTCTAGGAGGTCCACTTTTTCACTTGCTTGAGAATGAGTGCAGATTTTCATGGACACCAGGCTGTCAGAAAGCCTTTGAGGACCTAAAAGCCACTCTAGTATCAGAGCCAGTACCCTCATATCCAAATTTTGAGTATCTTTTCATTGTACACACAGACGCCAGCCTTATAGCAATTGAGGCTGTTCTTTCTCAGCTAGATGACGGCAACCAGGATCATCCTGTGGGATACTGTTCCCGTACACTTAATAGCCATGAACAGAATTACACGGTCACTGAGAGGGAATGCCTGGAAGTCATCTACTTCTGTCAACAATTCAGAGTATATCTTCACATAGTTCTTTTTACAGTGGTAACTGATCATGCCTTGCTTAAGTGATTGAAGACACTTAAATACCCTGAAGAACAACTGGCACAATGGGCAATTAAGTTACAGGCCTATGATTTTGAGATATAACATTGTGTTGGTGCTATTCATCAGAATGTGTATTGTCTTTCACAACTTCCTACTATATCCTTGATTTCTTCAGTTGTGGATGAGCTTTTTAATAAGCTAATGCTGAAGCCTTCTACATGGGGGAGGAGCCACCTGAGATTCAGGTAATTGCAAGAAATCTTGCGGTGGATACTTGTGTTAAGGACAAGCAGCTTCTCAAGATGCATAAAGGGAAATGATTATCCTACATTTGGCCATCCTTATAAACTGATGCAGTAGTATCAGCACATTGTACTGTGGGTCACAGTAGTATCCAGAAGAATCTGGCCCTTTTACAACAACATTGCTACTGGGAAGAGATGCATTCCAACATAGCAGAAACTCTGGCTGTGTGTCACAATTGTAATATAGAGTGACCCAAGGTCTCACACTATCAGCATCAATTGATCCAACCTGGGTTTGCCTTTCACACAGTTGCAATCAATGTAGTTGGGCCATTACCTATCACAACAAATAAGAATAAATTTGTGATAGTGGCCATGGACCAGTTGACTAATTGGGTAGAAACTAAAGCTATCCCAAATCTGTCTGCCTTAACAACATCCAAGTTTACACTAGAGAATATCCTCTACAAGCATGGCTGCCCGCAGACTTTCTTAACAGACAATGGCTCTAATTTTACCAGCTATATGATACCACAGCTGGACAAGTTAATGGGCATTTGTGATACACCTTCAACACCATACCACCCTCAGACAAATGGTATTGTAGAGAGGACTAATGGGAGCTCAGTGCAGATCCTAATTAAGCTAAGTCATCAACACAAAATGGAATGGGACACATATCTTCTGGCAGCCACCTTTGCGTACAACATTGGATTCCATAGAGCCACCAGGAAAAGCCCCTTCCAGCTTCTGTATAGACAACAGCCTAGTTTTCTGTTTCACTTGTCAGTCTAGTTAGTTCTGGTGACCCTCTCTCACCCAACGCATATCTAAAGAGACTAGCTCAGACTCTTATTAAATTACAGTCTGAAGCATACTCTACCAACCTTGCAACTAAGGAAAAGTATATGGATTGTGCAGTGAAAACACACCCTGATTTTTCTGAACATGAGATATGAAGTATGGTATACTTCTACAGTAATCACAGGTAAGGTTGCAAAAGCAAACTTGCTTTGTTATGGCAAGGCCCTGTCAAAGCTGTCCATAAAGTGAGAGTAGACAGCTACACCCTAAAGGATCTGAAAACTGGCCAATTGATCACTCAAGTTCATGTGCAGTATATGTGTAAGGCTCCTTGTGGTCAGTCAAAATCCCCTTTATGGGCAATAACTTGGAAAAGAAAAAAGCCTAATGAAAATAATCTATGAGCTGTTACCCTATTCAAAAAAGAAGGAAGATAACACTTAAAGGGGAAAAGGGGAAATAGTTATGTTGCAACACTTTATTAAGGTGCATGTTTTTCTATTACTAGAAGTAATTGAAGGAGAATTTGCGCAGATGCAGCATAGATGAGCCACACAGAAGGCAACTAGCAGAAGCCATGTGGAAGGAATGGGGTTGAATTGACTGGCAGGAACCTGACGTAATTTATCCCTATGCAATATGGAAAGACAATTCCTAGCAGGATGCATTCCCATAGCAGGCTTTTTTGCTGAGCATATTTTTCTGGTGTCTTGCTGCCTACAGATTAAATCATAGTGAGCAGCCATTCATTGTACTCAAGCATATGGTGAAAACGTTGATGTTAGACAGACTTTGATCCACATAGGAAAAGGTTACCAACTTGTGGTGCTCAAGGGCTGGAGGGATGATTGGGAAGTATCTGAGCAACTGGATACACAACAGGACTATATTCTTCTTACTCAACAGAACCTCTAATTTTGGGCTCTGCAAGTAATCTAAGATGTGTAAGTCTATTGTTGTGTAAGTGTATAATTTCTTGTTTATTGGGGACCCTAGGGGGTCTTTTTATACTTGATGAGGAGGAGGGAAAAGAAAGGGTGAGTCATGCTGACTAGGGTCTAGACTGTCAGGCAATGAGCTTATTGTTGGAGGGCTGAAACATACTGGGGATTATTCATAAGGAAATGGATTGGATTGGGCAAGAAGTGAACATTTGGGCATGTGATCTGAGGTCAGGTGGTTGCAGCACATAGTAGGGCCGTCTCTGGGAAATAGAGGGTAGAATAAGGTTTCAGACTACTCTCTGTCAGGGTCTCTACTTTTGCAAAAAGAGGGGCAGAAGATCATTATACCAATTTACATAGTGGGCACAAACAATGGGTCAATAATTGATGCATCTGCAGCTAGCCGCAGATGCATCAATGGGTCATTAATTGTTATATGTAAACCTCTTTTGATGGGTTGCCAATTGATGCATCTGCGGCTAGCTGTAGATGCTCCAATTGGTCACTAATTGCCATAGAAAAACCCATTCTGATGGGTTGCTCTCCAACGCATCTGCGGCTAGCTGCAGGTGCGTCAATTGGCCTATAATTGGAGACAACACTATGTAATTTGGAGTATCACCTTCCAATGATAATAACAAAAAAAGGCAGCAGTTCCCCTTATATTTATCCAAATAAGAAAGCATTCCAAATAAGGCACTACTAGGGAGTGGCACCCAGCACCACACAACTAGTGTCATGGATTGTTGGCTCCCTGAGTCTTTGTAGCTTAAAAGGTCCAGTATTGCACTCATGGCCCTTTGAAGATAGTACTTGTGACTGTCAGGCCCATGTCATAAAGAGACTGTCCCTGCTGTAGACTTGGGATTCATCAAGGCAATTAAGATGACCTTTAGCAGTTCCAGTGCATGAGACTTCTGATTAGAAAATAGGGACATATCATCAAAGTTGAATTGGTCAAGTTGGACCTCCAAATAGTCCATCAGTTTAGGAAGTGGTAATTGCCAGTGAACTGTGTTCCCAACTTCAATTTTTTGTGTAGAGATCATTTTTGGATGCTCCAGAGTGAGCATTAATACCAACCACATTGCAAAAACCCATGCAGTTGTAGTCTTGAGATTGAATCCCAACAAAAATTCAGGCTCATGTCTATGTACTGTCTGTGCTGGTCTTCTTGAATTACAACAGCAGTACTTAGGACGTCTTTTGAATTTAGCTCCTTGAGTCTTGTAGACAGAGAACTAGGAATAGTGCGCCTTGTCTGACTAGTTGGAGTGGTTGACTTTGGTGTCTTCTTTGAAGTCATGGTGTAAAATTGCAGGAAAGTATTTTTTGGTGTACTTGGTTGGTATGCACTACTTCTTATGGAGCTTAATAGAGCTATGTTAATTTTACCACCTAGTATTTGTCAAAGTTATCCCTCTCCTCTGGTTCCAAGATGAGTGATGCACATGGTGGTTCCTTGAGGCTTGACCTTTTAAAGCTATCATGGTTGGCTGCTACTCTCCATTGTGGCTGGTCAGTATATTGTATTACTGTCTTTCTTACTTGTTTTGGACAGTTAATCATAATAAGAGAGAAAGTATTGCCGCTGTATTGTCTGGTTTTGTGGGGGGAAATGCCACAATGTGATTAGTGAAAACTAGTCAGTACTGACGTCAATACACCTCCCATTCATTAGGCTCAGGCTCAAGGTTCTGATTAGAAGTGTAGTACAGATGAGCTACTAGTCCATTTGATCTACAAGTCATAACTTTATAGGGTTATTTAGCCCATCAAACAATCATACCAATTGATGGGCCAAATGCTAATATGATCCTAGATTGAAGACTGATCAACACATCAGTGGCTTATAATAATTCCAATTCCTCTATAAAACTCTTCCCTTGTTATATTAAAATAAATATTGAATTTACATAATATACACATACTCATACTGGGATAGTATTTATTTTAGAAGAACTTTGTATAGGATAAAGTATAAACGTTGTAATCCAAGTTAAGAAGATAACACACACCATAGTCTATGTTATGACAATATCACTGCAAATCAAGAACTATTTTCTCCATTTATTAGTTACTTTGAAGCTCAATAGAGTAGAGTTTTTCAAGGAGCACACCACATCCAAAAAGATGGTGACTCACCTCAGTGATACTGCTTTATTACGTTAAAATAAGTCCTGATCAAAACCACCTCTTCCCTTGAAGGGTGGTATATCTAGTTTTTTACAATGGCCTATATTAAAAGGCCCAAATTCAACAAGATCTTTATTCACTTAAAACACAGCAGTAAATATATGGGTCATTATTTTTCTTGTTATGCCTAGGTGCCAGATTTATTATTTTATAACTTAATCACATTATTCATATTCAAATTATTCAGAAAGCTTAAAATACAACCAATCCCAAAACTTTAATTGATCTTGGGCTTAGATGATTTTTATAAAATAAGTCATCAATTTTAGAATTGAAAATTGCAACTTATATTATTACTGAAAATATCTTAAGTGCTACTACAAACTACAAACCAAAAATATTTATGATGAGTTGCATGGGAGAGTAATAGCAGCCCCAAAGCTATAAATGCTATTACCCTATCTTTGGCTCATCATAAATATTCTTAGTTTGTTTCAGAAAAAAAAAGGTTGTTGTTTTTGAAAGACTGATAACTTTATTTAAAATACAGCCTCTAGTAAGCTGCCCTACTTCATTAACTTGCCCCAATACATCACTAGCATCTTCTGAAATTTTTGTTTCTCTGGTATCATCACGTGATTTCAAATGATAATTTATCTCAGAATATTCTGATAAACTTTCAAATGTTAGAGGTGAAGTATATAACTTCCCATCTTTCATCAAATATGAAAGATTAATGCGCAGATTTTTAACTTCAAGCTCTCTTTTTATAGGTCTAACTTTTCTTTCATAAATATAAAAGAATGACTTTTGAGAAATATTTGAGCCTGATAGCACTGATTTATATAATTCTTTTCTTTTTTCTTCTTGCTCAAAAATATTTTTAAGATCATTAATATTGTTAATATAAATCTCATTTTCTTTTTCTTTTAACATTTTTGATATTACACCAAAGTGACCATCAACAATACTTTTTCCATGACATTCAACAAAACAATTATATTTTATAGAACCCTTAATATATTTAGGTGCCTCTTTAAATAAGTAATATAAAAATTCATATTATCTAAAATGATTTCCATTATCAGTCCACACTTTTGTATTTTTTATTTTTTAAATCTATCAATTTAAGAAGACTTATTAGACATTCACCTGAAAATAAAGAATCATATGATAATATTTGAGGCAAAAAATCATGATATTCATATTTAATTTTATTGTTTTCTTTAAAAACTAATGCAAACCCTAATAATGAGATAGATTTTTTTGAATAAAAACAATTATTGGTCTCAATTGGACCAGTTCCAACCTTTAAGTTTTCTTTATAATCTATAACTACAACACAAGACTCATCATCTAATTTGTTAATACCTTTTTTATATTCCCTATTTTGATGAACATAAAAGTCTTGATGCTGATTAATAGTCTTTAAGTCATTGTCTATAGATTCTGGTAATGGTAAGCTTTTACTTTCATATTCTTCCTTCTTTTTTTCTGGTGAATTTTTATATATACAAATATTGCACATATTAGTTTGTTTTTTACTTTTTGTTATATTTTTAGAGATTAATTTATAGTAAGTAGAAATTGAAACTGAAACTTCATTTTTTATATTTTCATATATTTCTTTTTTTGTTTTTAAGAGAGAGTATTTTATTGCAGTTGAGTATTCATTCATTTCTTTTTCAATATCTTTATAAATTTTTCAGGCACTTTTTTTGTAAACTGGCTTGTTTCAAAAGAATTTTCCAGCAATTTTTTAATTATTTTTTTGATTATTTCTTTTTTTAATGAATAGTTCTTATTTTTTTGGCTTTTTTTGTTTAAGCTTACATTTTTTTTCAGTATTCAAACTCACTTTTTGTTATATTGAACCCCTTATCATTAAGCTCTTTTAAAGAGTAACTGGAAGTAACCAGAGATTGCAAGGCTGGGAGATGCTTTTGAGGAGAAGATTTCAGGAGATCCTTTAAGTTTTCAATAAATTCATTGCTTTTTTGATTTTGAATAGTTGGAAGGAACTGAGATCTCCCAAATTCAGTTTGAGTAAGGAAGTGCTTGATGAAAGTATCAAGATCATCACCAGCAATAAGGAGGAATGCCTTTTTTAACATAGTAATTCTTTCTCTTTTTGTTGAAGCTCCCAAGGAAAAAAGGGTAACATGGCAGAAGTAAATTTAACTGAAGACATGGTAGTATTTTGAATCTGTAATTAGGTCAGATCTCTTAAATGTGCCTTAATAATGGAGTAGCTCTGATCAGAGTGTGGCCTTTGAATGGGGTCTTTTGGATTAGAAGCTTTGTGGTGCTTTAGTTCTTATAGACCAAGATAAATGACACCATTCTGAAAGAAATGGTGTGATAGCTTTTACTATAGTTTGAACTTGAATTTATGTTTGTAGAATTAATTAAATACCCAGTTTTTATGCACAAGTAATTCATGTGAAGCAGCTGAGCATCACTATTACATCATATCATCTTTGTAATCAATGCAAATCAATTAAAATGATTATTCACTTAACTGTAACTCTTCTGCATATTTTTAAAATGATAAAATATTGAAGAATTCTATTTAAAGAATGCTTAATTTGAGGTTTGAAGCTCACTTGAACCTTAAAATTAATCTAAACAGTGATAAAAACATTCTAACTTCAAACCACCATAAAATCCTAAAGAATTGAGCTTTTTGAATAAAATAAAGTGCAAAAATAAAGCTCTTAATCTGATCTTTAATTTTTTTTAAATAAAAAGTATATATCAATTAAAAAAATTAACTTTTTTAGCTTAAAGCAATCTTTTAGATTTTATCATCAAAATAATAGAATAAAATCTGACATATGCTCTTTTTAAATTAATTTCACTTTAATATTCTATATAGTATGCATATTAATATTTTAACACCAATAGAAAGATAAGAATCTTAGCTTTATTTTGATAGCTTATAGTGTGAAAAAATATTAAATATTTGTTGATTTTTTACTGTTTTAAATATAAACATTTGTAATTTGATTTTTTCAAAATTGAACTGTGTTATGTTGCGACTTGAGCAGCATGTGTATTAGAAAATGGCCTAATTTCTAAAATAATGACCCATATGTCCATCTTTTTAAACCAGGAATGAAAAACAATGATGACCCTCCAAAGCAAACCAAGGTGGTCAAAATTACTAGGACATAAGCAAGGCAGTCATTGCTTACTATTCCAGGGATATTAAGTGTCAGGCACCCACCCAGTTGGAAGTAAACTTCCAAGATAATGGATGATAGCAGACAGATTGAGGCTGGTCCCTAAGGAACCTACAGGAAGGGACACCGTCCCAAGGTGGAACAGCTCCCCAAATAAGCAATAAGAGCCCAGAAGAGGATTGAATCTACCCAAGAAGAATTACACCCCAGATAACTAAGGAGGAAGGTGGAAACCAATGGATGAAATACTGTGTTTGTCAGGATTCTCCTTATTTTAGCTGCTACTCTGAGTTAATTTTACTTGTTTATTTTCCAAATATTGGTCTTTTTATCTAGGTTTTTACTTCCTACAATTCCTCACTATTCTTACTCCCATTTCCTGCCCTATTATCCATTTTGGTTTCAATTTGGATTTATACAAGCCTTTTTTATAACAACTTAACATTGATTAGTATTACTTTCAAACTTATCTTACCTTAATACAAATTTTGAACCATGTACCTATACACTTGAGTTAGTATTTTTGCTATTGTACTCCTTAACTTTTTCTTTACACTTAATTACGCATTCAAGCCTCAGATCCAGTTTTCTTGCCTTTTGCTCTACTCAATGACAATCAAGTGACATAACAAACTGTGCTTCCACTCCTTCTGGTCCCTTTTAAGCACATTTAACTTTTCTAATTTAAACTTCTTCACAATTGCTTTCTTGTTCTGTTTCCTCATTATGTTTTCTAACAAGCTTTGGTTAGACTTTCTGCCTCACTTCTTGTACCTCAAAAATCAAGCACAATAAAAAGGCTTGGTTTTTCAATATTGACAATAAGTTGAGATTGTTTGAATTGCACCCCAACAGGTACTTGTTAGATTTTATGGCTTTTGTTTTTCTTAGAAATCTTATTTATTTTTTACATCACACCTTCTTTTTGAATTCTAGTTTTATGATTCCTTTTGATTACATTTTTTATCAGTTAGGCAATTTTTATAGTGGAACACACACTTTAATTGTTGATAGCCTTAATCTGCCAGCTAGTGCTAACCATTACCCTGACTTAGAAATTGACTTTTTGACCTAATCTTCAGTCATTAAGACTGGTCTTTATTTCATTTTCTTAGGCTTGATTAATCATCTTAGTCCCTACTTTACTGTTGTAACCAAATTTCCATACCTGCTTACCAATGTATCTTAAAATACACAGGGAGTGCTTGATGAGTTGCCCCTTGACGTGTCTAACAACATGAACCAATATGATGGCAATGTCAAACTGCGGGCACTTTTTCCTTATTAGGAGTGCCATTAATTTGACCTGCTGATCCCTGCACAAGTTATTCCTCAGCTCTGAACCTTACATGGAACATGCCACCTTCTTGTGGCCCATTGGCTTTCCCCATATAGTATATTAATCACAGTATTCTATAATAAACAACATCTTATTCTATTCATTCTCATCCTTTCTATTGGACTGTTGTCTTCTCTAAATTAAATACTGAATCCTCATTAGTTTAGTTTCAGTATTACTTCATATAAAATTTTAGGAGCTTTAGTGCAGTTATTGTTGAAAACCTTACCTATCTTTTTATACAGTAGTTTTAAAAGCTATGACAACAACCAAAAATACCTCAGATTTAAACAAAATGGTTTCATATTTGAACAAAATCCAAGTTGCGCAAGATTCAGGATTCAAATAATTTAAAAAAATTCAGTTAATAAATGAACTGTCAAACAAAAAACGAAATTTCACTTGCCCATTATACAAAATTATATCAAACATCAAGCGCCGTTGTTTAAACCACAAGCAAAATAAACTGGCACAACAAGTGAGATGAATGAATGCCATTCCAGAGTATATTATAATTCAATCAGGATTTATATGAGGCATCAACAGAATGACTAAAATGAAAAAAATTGGGCAATCTAGAATCAAGATTCAACAAGCATAAAACACAATGAAGTCACACAAGATGTGTAGTGTGAGCAGCCTAAAATAGAAATATAACAGTTTAACAGCCAATCAACAGCTATCCAATTTAGGAACAGAGGCATTTTATTCATTTTTATGGCTCCAGATTTATGTATAATGGTTTTGAGAACTTTCCAAATATGGACTTGAGATTACAATAAAAATAAATCATAAAATTTTAAATTTCTACTTTGAGTGATTTTATCCTAGGTTTTTTACAATGGTTTTTAACAGCAATATCTTTGACAACTCCAGCAGCCAAGCCAGCTTCAATGGAGGTAAGGCTCAGAACGTGGAGGCACCTGTTTATACCCAAGCCTTTGAGGCAGGTAACAAGGAAGCCAACCTGTACTTGACCCCTGACTCATATGGCTTTGACTTGTTCAGTAGTCACTTAGTGTCTAGCTCTGCCCCTGCTCCTGTACCCACCCCCGCACAAGCTGCCTGCCAATCAACTAATCAGGATGGCAACCTCAATCCAGAACAACTTCCTGTCACCAACCAACCTGCCCCCCCTCAGCCAATCAGGCTTCAGCTCCTGCAGCCCAGCGCCCCAAGCAACAAATCATCACCGCCCAAATTCTTCAGGAAATTGTGGCACTGAATCTACAGGGTCTGTCCTGGGAACAGATTGCCACCCAGTTGCAATTTACCCAAGCTACTGTCATGTGGGAATTCAACAACCTGATGAACAGGGGGGATCTGATTGGGACATCTAAAAGCCCAAGAAGGCCCCTGAGTTCCAAATCAATGAGGCATACCCAATCATGCTTGACCTCCTCCAGTGTGATCCCAAGCTTCCCTTGACCCAGGTCTGGAAGCAGCTCACGCACCATAACATATGGGTCTCTGAGCTCATGGTGCAGCTCTGGATGTATAGGAAGGTGGCTTTGATATAGGTTCTTAATAATTTTGCTGGCAACCAATGGGATGGCGCTGAGGATTCCCCATATTATCTTGGCATTGAATCAACCCTGGTCTGATACTTGACAAGTCTATCAGATGATGTCATGTTTGTCTTGTATTATAAGCTATCAATAGCTTTTGACAATTTTGACGTGCAAGGAAGAGCTGCCACCCAAAAAGGGAGGAAGAAGGTCAAGAAGGGGATGTTCATTGGTGTGTTTCTGGTTATTTCAGCCAAGGGTTTTGTCTACTATTGGACAAACCCAGATTTCACCAATGGCTACAAGTACAGCCACATTCTCAGTGGATTACTTGACTCCTGGGATGGCTCAAATTACAAGCATGGGTTTTCTTGAGCCACCAGATTGAGGATAGCTCCACTGCCCTCAGGGCCATCCAGGAACGTGGGCCCCAGGTCTCTGTGTACCCAGCTGGTCACACTGACATCCATCTGGCTGATGTTGTGTTCTTTAATATTGGAGATAAACTCCAGGAGCGCTGCCCTCAGGCTTTCAACAACCTCTATCTTGGGGTCCTTGACCAAAATTCTCTCTTTTGGCACCAAATGGTGGCTGACTTGTTTGCCTAAATGGTCTTCCAAATGAACATGGGCAATCAATTACGTAAGGATAAGCGCCTCCCACCACGTGCCACTGCCAGCTACCAGCCCATCCAGCCAATGGTAGACAAGGAATACCAACAACAGTATATGGTAGCCATCACACAAAATCCTTCTACCCCTACCCTGCCACCACCCCCCCATCTTCCAGACCCACCCAATCCCAGACCTCCCAGGCCAGCACCACCTCAACACCTTCTCTCTCACACTATTCTGCCTAATAGACATCACTCTTCCCTGCCCCAATAAACCCCCTGTTGCCAAACATTTTATGTTTATATTATCTTTATTTTGACTTTCAAATGTTCATGTTCTCTTTGTTTATAGTTGGTTTTATTCTTTATGTTCATCTTTATGAGATTAGGCTGGTTGACCACAAATGATCAGGTTAATCATTTCACGCAGATCTTAATCAGTTACACGCCGTATTATCACTGGTCATCATTATATTAATAGATATGGCAGTTATACGCCGTATAATTGCTAGTTTATTATAATAGATGTAACAATTATATGCTGTATTATCATTTGGTTATCACTTCATCAAGTGTAGTTATTATATGCCGTGTAATTATTAGTTTATTATGATAGATGTAACAATTATACGCTGTATTATCACTGATTGTCCCAATGTGATGTGATTATACAATGTATATTGCTTGCTTTATTATAATTGATGTAACTATTATACGCTGTATAAATGTTAGCCCATATAGTGAATATCACTGATTACATGGTGTGTAATCACTAAATCATCAATTGTATATCACTTATTCTACCCTACTGGATGTTGTATCAACTCAGCCCCACACAGCCTGATGGACGTATATGTTCATATCAAACAAGTGATATACAAATGGCTAAGAAATACCAAGTTTGGATCAGTATTACACGGCATATAATTGGGTTCCTTATTGGTTTGGGTCAGTATTACACAGTGGATAATCCTTTGAGTCACTAATGGATTGAGTCTGCTATTATACAGCGTATAATCCCTAATTCAACTTGTTGCATTAATAAGCAGAAGGTTTGCCAACCAGAAAAGGATCACTGATTAAGCCCTACAAATAGAATATTGGAATTCTACCTTCCAATGTAGGAGGGCTGAACAGAGACAATTTTTAAGCACCAACTAAATACAGCGTAGTTTCACAGCACAATAATAGGTGTGTAAGAAACAGCCAACCAATAAATGACAGTAGGCTAGCTCAAGAAGAGTGTAGGCTGTAGCTGAAGTGCCATGGATGCCTGCTAAGGCCAGTAGCATATCACGTGCCAAGGACAGCCAATCAGGATGGGTTTAGCCAGCAAAGATAGACCTATTGCAAAGGTAGCCACTGAGAACTGTCTGAAAGGACAAGAACAAGGGTTGTTGCAGTATATATGATATAAGCACCTGAAAGGATGAAAACAAGTTCATAGTTACACCTGGATAGATTGCAGCCGCTGGCTAGATTGTACTCCAGTATCAATAAATGTAATTATATTCAAAGTTCTATTCTATTGTAGTCTGTAGTGCTCTTGCATAGGATTAGGTAGAGTACATTGGCAAGGCTAACATCTATCTGTAGCTTTGAACATATCAGCAATAACACAAGTTGCTCAACAATCTTATTTCTATAAAAAAATATTTACTATGTTGTGTATCTAGATCCAGAACACAGTTATTTTTAGTACCCAAACACAGCCCCTTGTGAAAATATTAACAACAATTTGGTGATCAGCTAAAATTGAATTAGAAAACTATAGGTTAACTGTTTTTATATAAAGTTGCTGCTGATCTGAATTCAAAACCTTAATGATAAACTTTAAGCCAATCAGGAGCCAAGTGATAAAGTGATTGTTGTGACATAAATGGTCATTCAATAATTCTTTGATGCATGTGCACTAATTAATATGATTGGCTGGTTGATTTGCCACTGAGCGCCATTGTTGCTGTGGCAAGTTGTTAGTGGACTAGTGCCTAATCAGCTGCTGGGTTAGCACTAGTCCATCAATAACTTGCCACAGCAACAATGGCGCACAATGTATAAAAGATCCAGCCAATCATATTAATTAGCACACATGTATCAAAAAATTATTGAATGACCATTTATGTCACAACAATCACTTTATTGCCCAGCTCCTGATTGGCTTAAAGTTTATCATTAAGGTTTTGAATTCAGATCAGCAGCAACTTTATCTAAAAACAGTTAACCTATAGTTTTCTAATTCAATTTTAGCTGATCACCAAATTGTTGTTAATATTTTCACAAGGGGCTGTGCAAAGCGCCAAAAATAATATGGCAATTAAGGAAACAATGCCAACACAAAGCAAACAACACATATTGATTTGAGTGTAAAACATATACACAATGGGTTAAATGATGGGATATTTTAGTAATGGGAAAGCAAACAGGGATAAACAAAGAGGCAATAATATCATAATAATACAGTTTTTATTGGGGTGAAAGCTATAAAAACATATGAAAAGATTAGTAGAAAATCATATGAGAGAATTGAAGAAGCTGCTAAAAGACCTTGACTCTGCAGTTGCGGAGATCAAAGAAATTGACTGCAAGGTCAAAGCAAAGGTGAAGGCTGCCATCCTGGAAGGCAAGAAACTTGACAGGGTGACATCCAAGGCATTAATGACCAAAATGCCTGACACATCAGAGAAGACCATTGAGCGCCTGCTCAACATTCAAAAAATGGTGGTTGAGAGCTTGCAATTCAAGTCCTTTGCTCTCTCTGTACTGTCTGTCTGGACAGATGACCCTGAAATGTATGCCCACCTAAACCCTACCAAACAGGCAAGGACATAGGATAAAAAATTGCCTATGCAACTGCTTGCGCCAAGAATGGCAAAGCCTGCCAAAGCCGCAGGCAAGGAGAAACCCCACAAAGGTACAAAAAATTATAATTAATAAAAATTTCAAAATACTTACCTTTTTTTGTTAAAAATATTGACGGTAAACTCTGCTGGGTCCTGGTTCCTTTTGTCCCCCCCCACATTCTATTCAAATTATGCCACTCACATGGCCAAACAGCTATATATGTCCCCCCTGTCTTGCAGGAGCTCAAAGACAGGGTCCATGGTACCTTTCCAATGACAAGGGGCACACTAGCCGGGCAACACATGCCAAGGGGGCATCTGAGTGAGCAATTACTGCTTACAAGGATTCCCAACTGGTCCGCCTGGACCTGGTATCCTTCAGTGAAGTTTACTGTGTAAGCTTGATTGAGCCTGTTTGGGACGTCCTGGAGACGCTCCCATTCAAGAATGTACCGGAGATGGGCTGGGCTCATGTTGCTGCTTGCTTCTGCTTCCCAGTAGAGCATACCATCTCTTACCTCTTGGACAACTTTGGGTGTGTGGTATCAAAACTGGCTGTTGCAGATGCAACAGTCTTAAAGAAGAAAAAAATCCTCCTAGCAGACTTTGGGCTGGCCTGGAGTGCCAACAAGACAGGGGTCCCGCAAGCAATGGAGCTGATCTTTGCAAAGACAAAGCATGAAAAAAATATCAGCATAGTATACAACAAACTTTTCAAGTTTACTAAAGCCTTTGTTAGGCAAAGCCTTCACCTTGTTGTTTACCTGGGGTTCCTCTTTAACTTTGGGATGGACGCATCTGTAGAGGACCTGGATGGGGTCCTTCTTGGGATTAACAAGGCCAGGCTCTCCCTGGATGGGAAGAAGGTCCCCCCAGATACAACTCAGTGGACCACGTTATCCAGGACACCCTGGTCCTGGCTGGCATCTTTGGGTTTGCAGCCCTTCCAGAGAAGCTGCTGCTTCACTCCTACCTGACTGTACTCCCTTTCACCAGCAAGCGGGAGTATTTTAACCAGGGTGTATCCACTGTCCACAGTGTGGCGGTGGAGGTTGTGTGCCAGCTCCATTGCAGGTGGGTACATACCGCCAAACCCATTATAGGTGCTCTTAATTTTTTCTCTATATCAATAAACATATTTATACTCTAGATTATTTTTTATTATAAATAATTTTTAAGTCTCATTTTAGCAAACAAGATTTGCAAAATATATTGCAGAAACGGTTTTCATAAAAGCATAAAATTATACATTAATAAAATATATCTAATTTTTATATTTTACATTTAATTTTTTTAATTTGATTTTTATATTTATTTGACAAAAATGAAATAAATATATTCTTGTAATCCAGTATTGAGTGTTTGGGATAACCTCAGATGGCATAATAAAAATGTATAAAATAAAATAAATAAATTACCTACCCATTAATGGTCTTGCCAAATGTGATTGTGGGCTTGGAAGCTTCTAAATATAAAATGTTAATTAATAAATCTTAAATAGTAGATTAGAGAATATAAAAAAGTTGGACACACTAAGCCTTTAATTGATTGGCTGTTTGGCTAGACATGCGGGGCTTAATGAATCAGTGTGGCCATAGAATTTGGTCACGGTCTCAGCTGGGAGGGTGTGGATCCCGGCCTGGAGCAAATCAAACAGGTCCTCAGTCCCAGTTGGGGTCCCTCACTTGACAACTTTCTTGAGCCACCCAAAGACTTCCTTGATGGGATTTAGGAAGGGCAAATAGGCAGGGAGGAAGAGAAGGTGCAAATTTTCTGTAGCCAATTGCTGGGGGGCCACTGCAATGCTAGTGTCAATCATCAGGAATTCTGCAAGAATATCAGCCACCTTATGGAGACCAATGTTGTCCAGCACAATTACGTTGGTGAAGCCCGGGCTTGTGCGCCTCAGGTGCTCCTGGACCAATCAGAGAAATGATAGAAAGGTCCAGTTATTGTGAGATCCCAATATTATTTGGTACAGCTCAACCCCCTTTGGACCAAAGAGAGCCACCATTGAATAGGCTGTGGCACAGACTGCAGCACACCAAGCCATCCTGTCATTTAAGACTTTGGGGAAATACCCATACCCATTGTGCATTGACAAGGCAAATGCTGATTTGTCAATGTAGTAGAATTTGACTGTCTCCTTGGCTTTGAGAGCAGTGTACGCCTCTGCATATTTTTTTCCAGATGTCAATGTTGACTGGGCTATTCCAATTGTAGGGGGATACCCTGAACTTTTTCCAGGAAAAGCGCATTCCCTTGATCAGATGGTAGTAAAAGGAAATCAAGGCCTCAACTCCAAAAGTAGATTTGATCATGGCCTGTATATTTTCCAGTTCAAGATGGCAGTCCCAGGTTATCCACTGGCAGATTGCCCATTTGTGCTCCTTGGTGAGCATGGTAGAAACGCGCAAGGATTTCTCCACGGCAAGGACTCAGCCAGTATCAATGAACTTGTTGAAGGTCTTTGAGGCGTACTTGGGATCCACCCCAACAAGGGCCACGGCTGCCTTATAATCACCCAATTCACATATTAGCTTAAGCAGGATGATGTGTTTGATGTCGGGGATGCGCTTCTGGGTGGGCTTTTTAGTAGTGGGGATTGACTCATTGGCATTGGGCACAACACAGGGCATGGGTACCTTGGTGTAGAAGGCTGTAACCTTTTTGAGCACTAATTGTCCCTCATCAGTTCTGAAGAACTCAGGCTTCTTGTCCTCTTCCTGATTGCCATCACTGATGTAGGGCTTGTAGCTAGTATCAAGTACGGGCTTCACTTTCTCCAGCATGGCTGACAGGACCAACTCTTGCTAGTACACAACATCAAACACAAACAAAGTAAGTTCTACCTCCTTGTTTCTAACCATTTTTGTTGTAATAACCTTGGTGGGCTTCCAGGTCAGCTTGGGGACCCAAGGATTGATGCTCTGCACCCTAGCAGCTTGTGCTCCTCAAACTGGCTGTGTCAGTGCAGCATCACTATCAAACTCTCCTCTCCTGTCTCCTTCCTGAGTAGGCATTTGTGTTGCACTAACTCTGTTCTTTGACCCATGGGGGCAACTGCAACTGTGGCACACAACGGGTGCAATGGTACTCTGTTGCTGTTTTCCTTCCATTTTACAATTTAATAAAATACTAAATAAAATTTAATTAAGTTACTCCCTAATTTTAATTTTTGCTTTTATCTGAATATGGATATTTAATTAACATTTTTCCCACCCAATATCCCAATTATAGATTTTTTATTTCTTAATTAGTTGTTTCTGGTTTTACAATGCCCATTTTATAACACCCAACATACTTTCTACCTGTTTTCCCATATTTTACGCCAAATTAAGTGCCCAACACAATATTTTTAAAATTTGTGTTTCAGATTTTGTGTCTTATTTTAGATACCTTGGTATCATTCTTGATTAAAATCCATTGCACACACTGAGTGAGTGATTTTTTTACATAGTGAGTTGCTATTTTGTTTTGTTTTTGGATTGAGTTTTGACTCACCTTGCTTGGGTGTATTTTGTCAACAATTCACATATTAAACATATGTACACCAAAAGTCAACTCACATCATTTTGTTTGTGAATCCATGTATTTCAGATTATATTTTGAATGGTTTTGCTTTGCGCGTGAGCACTTCTTTGCTGTGTTGACCCATTTTGCCCATTAACACCACAAAACCCTGTTAACAGAGTGTATATTTTAACCTGGTAGTTATATTTTGTTTAAATCTGAGGTATTTTTGGTTGTTTCCATAGCTTCTAAAACTACTGTACTTAACAAACATTAATATTCTTGGGTTGAAGGCTTTAGTCTACAATAATTTACCCTAAGCCTTCAGACCTTACCATGTGAGTGACAGGTTTGACCAACACTTGATACATTTGAGGCTTTTCTTTAAGCAGTGAATTGTGTGACAGGGGATAGCAGTGTACCACACTCCCAGAATTACGTGGTGATAGGACTTCTCTAAGTACTGGGGTGAAGAGGAGGAACCAGAGTTAGCTCTAGTTCCCAACAAAAAGCTGGCTATGCAAGCCTACAACAAAATAACCCACAAGATCCATTTATACCCAAGGAATTTCCAGAAGGAAGTCTTGGGCAATCTCATGGTTGCATTGGTGGATGAGTTTAATTAAAAGGTATAAATCAATGTGTGAGTGAAAGACTTTATTGATTGAACAATTTATAAAATTTAACTTACCAGCCTTATATATTATATTAGCAAGAAAATAAGTTAGGGAATATATAAAAAGGGATAAGGAGATTTGGGGATGTTTCTGGGTAATTGGGTAGCTTGAAACTTAAAACTGGAGATCTGAAATTAATTTCTTTATGATTATGTTTTTGTCAACATAGTTACTCAAAAAACCCTGGTACTCCTCATAAGATCATCCAAACCTGGAGACTTCAAACAGTTCCCCCTCACAGAAGCTGGGGACAAGTAGCAGGGACCAACAACAGAATCATAAGACATTGGGTGTCAGGGATCCAACCTGCGGGGGTTCCTGAGGACTTGCGGGCGGACAGCCCGCGGGCCCAGCAGGGAGAGCCCACCACAAGATTGGGGCTAACTTTACAATATAAGATAACAATTTTCCAAGTATTGCCCAAGGTCCTGTTATAGGCACCATGGAATCAATCAACCCAGTGAGGGTGATATACATCACCCCAAATATCTGGGTGGAGGTGGATTCATCAGCGGCAACAGAATCTTGCAGGCGGTCAGGCCGCGGGGTGTGGGGCGGTGTCATTGGAACTAAATAGGTGGGCAGGTAATTATACTTGTCTCAGAATAGCAGAGGAGGTATGGTGATTTTGATGCCTTCTCTGTATACAGTCTCAGTCTTTCTAGTTCTAGCTTTAGGGTCATGGATAAGGATTTCCTCCAGAGTAAACTCCAAATACGCCGGGTTGGGTGGGTACTTGGTAAAATGTACTGGGCCAAAGGGAGCTCATGGTGGACGGTAAAGTTTGGGCGGCTGGTCCTTGGTTTCTTGGGTTATGTGGACACGGGGGACAGAGCCGCAAGGAGTAGACTGAAGATGAAATAAAACTAATAACAAGTATGGTATGATCTGGTTGGACCAAAGGTTCATGTCACTTTATTGCAAGGATGGCAATGGGCATCTTCCTGGCGGCCCAGGGTATAAGTATGCCCATCTGTCATGGCAAAACTTTCAAAGATTTTCATGACCCGGGTTTTCCCCTCTACTAGGTCCTCACAGCCCTTGGTGGCAACAATTGTGGGGGTTATTTCATTGGCTGACTTGCAACTAGAGCACTCCAATTCTTCAACCAGGTCACGGGACGGGTCATCTCTGGGTGGCCCGCTTCTTATGGAAGGTACCTTTGTTTCTTCTTCCAATGTGGCCTGGGTTATTCTGGGGTCTGTGGCTAACCAGGTCCGTTGATTGGTTGGGTTAACAGGAACCCCTAGCGCGGGGGGAATCATTGTAGGCAAACTTGGTTCATCAAACTTCAGGAGATTCTCTGAAGTAAAATCTGATCCTGATTCAATCCCCAAAAACTGCGGGCAGCTGGGTGGCTGGCTGGCCCTGTGGGCTGGCAGCCCGCAAGATGCCAGGGTTTGACTCCCATAGTTGAGGTCTTTTGATTATCATAGTTGACAGGAGTTTGTCACTTGTGACATTGGGCTTGAAACACAGAGCCTAGGCTAGAAAGTGAGTCAACCTCATCAGAAATAGATAGAGGACAGTTCAAATCCAATTTTGAGCTCCCTGATTAGCTGGAGCCAATTTCAAAAGGTAAAAATTGGTTGCACTTATCCTCTATACTAATATTACTTCCTAGGTGTCCAACTGGGTCTAAAGGCAACTTGGGTTTGATCCCATCCTAGTGAATAATTGAACCATTTGATAAGGAGCGCCTTTTTGGGGAAGCTTTGAATATAGAATTAGGAAGAGAAGAAATATATTTTATTGGATAATACTTTAGACTTATATAGCTTTAGCTGTGGTGGGAATTTTAGTTGGATCAAACCCAGGGGCTGGTCATGTGCTGGATGGTTTGAGTTGCTGGATACCTGGACATTCATGTGATATTGGTTTTTTGCCATTTCTGGTATGTTGAATGGTATATTGGAAAGGCACTAAATTGGGCAATGACTGGATGTTAGGTGTGATGGCAATAACCATAATTCTTGTACATCTAGACCCTCAACACACCCCTCTCTTAAGGGGTTACTCAGGTACATCAGGAGGGGGCTTTGTCTTGACAGCTGCCACCTGATGTTCCTGGAGTTGTTTACTAGTGGGCACCAACTGGGTTGAGTGTTCTCCTTTGCTAGGGCAGAGGCAAGATCTGTGATACTTTTTGGTGATGGGCTCTTTGGCACCCTGAAACTTAACCAGGTAGGTGTTCCTGTCTGGTTAGTATCTGATGATTCTTCCTGGTCCTCTGTGTACTGAGTCTAGCTTCTTTCTATTCCCAGCTAGAACCCAGACAGGGGAGTTGATGGGGAGTGGGTCCTATGTTGAGGTTACCTTTTGAGTTTTGAGTTTCTTTGTTTCTGCCAGTTTGGCTTTGAGGTGTATGTGTTGTAGAGCTGGTTTCTGTTCTACTGTGGGAGGTTTCCCTGGGGGGATCTTCACATACAGTTGCTTATTGTGGGTGATTATTTCTGGCTTGTACCTGTATGTTAGTTCAAACAGTGAGTAGCCTGTCCCTTGATTGGTACAAACCCGGGATACTAGTAATTCATGTTTCACATAGAGTGGCCATGTGTCTTTGGCTTTGCCATCCATTATTTTTTCCAGGGTTCTGATAAGGCTGCCGTTAAGGCATTCAACTCTGCCGTTGGCCTGTGGCCTGTAGGGCAAGGTTGTGGAGTGTTTGATGTTTTTTGTTTTTAGATTGTTGTTTACTACGTGGCCTGTTAGCTCTTTTGCTCCATCTGTTATAATGTAGTCTGGAGTGCTGTAGTATGCTATGATTGCTTTATTGATGAATTGGTTTATTGTTTCTGCCTTGCAATCTTTTGTTGCCCAGCAGATGGGCCAACATGTGGCAAAGTTGATGACTGCAATTAGGAAACGTTGATTTGTTTTGGTTTCCAGGAAGGGTCCCACTACGTCCAGTCCCCAAACCTTAAATGGTTTGGGGTCAGGTACTGGGTTGACTGTTGGCTGTGACGCCTTGGTGCTGGCGTATTTTTCACACACTGTGCACTTCTTTAGAACATCAATTATGTCTTGCTTAAGGTTGGTCCACCATACTATCTCTTTTAATGTGAGATATAGGTTGTTAGCCTTTGTGTGTCCTAGCAGACAATGGTGTCTTAGTATAGTATCAACTCTTTGTGCAAGTGGGATGTATGGAATGTGTTTATCCTTGATGATTTTGTATACTGTGCCATTTGATATGTGGAAATGTTTTTCATTCCTCACTAGTGTATCATGAGTTAGTTGGTGTGTGGAGGGATCCTTTCCTTTTGTCTTGTACTCAGTGTTGTATAAGTTGGGCCAGTCAGAATTCAGGTGGTCAGGGTGATCCTCTCTTGGCTGGCATAGCCTAGAGAGAGCATCAGCTGTGATCATCTCTGCCCCCTTTTTGTATTGGATGTTCAGGTTAAGCTGTTCCAGCAAGGACATCCATTTGGCTTGTCACTGCGTGAGTGTGTTCTGAGTTTTGAAATAGATTAAGGATTTGTGGTCAGTTAGCATCAGTTGTTGAAGCCTCCATAAAGAAAACTCCAGATATTGCAGTAAGCTTGTTGTCACATGCCACTTTACCAACATAATGACACCAATATAATAATTACTTAATAAAGCAATCAATAAGATCACAGATCTGAGAGCAAACCAAAATTATGACAGGAGGCAATTTAAAAGAATTTTAATTTATAATATTGTACCATGTTTCTATAATTATTTCAGAGAAAAATTGAAGTTCCTGAAACAAAGTGTAGAAATTGAAATGTCAAATCAAAGTGTAATAAGCTCTTGGTTTTTCTTTGAAGGTTTCTTTTTGAATTTTCTCCTTTCCCAATTTCCCATTCCTCCTTGAAACTTTAAAAGATTTCATGTCATCAAGAGGGTGGATCATATACACCTTGATACCAAGTAGAAAATCCCTTCTTTTTCTTCTCCTCTCTCTCCTTCTTTCTTTATCTTCTTCCCTTCTCTTTTTCTTTTTCTTCTTTTCTCTTTTCTCTCCTTTTCTGTCCTCAATTATACTTTTAGCCTCCATTCTTAACCTCAATTATATTATATATTTTTACTATATGTAGTTTAGAGCAAAATAAGATGTATAGCAATTTCTTTTGATATACAACTTTTTGAATCCATCTATCATTTTTGTAGCTAGTATTGAAGCATAAAAATATTCAAGTCTTATTTATGAGATGTATGTCAGGTTCTTGTTATCTTTGAATATTGTGACTTATTATAACACAAATATAGACTATATATTTATTAAAGTATAAAGTTGTATAGTATAGCTTTTTAATATGAAACTAATGTACTTAATAATATTTTAATGATGGGCTTCTATAATTTTTTCATTGAAATAAAGACTAATAATAAACAAAAATTCCTAAATCATATGCTTGTTTCTTGCAGGAAACATCCTTTATTTTGCTTATACTGGAAGTATTATTATAGCTTTTCATAAGCTGAAAACAAATTATAGTTTTTTTATTAAAAGCAGTTTAGAAAGGTTTTTTGTAGTCTTATTTTATATTTAATTGAATACAGTTACACATAAATTTTAGCCCAATTATGCTTTTAAAAACCAAAATAAAACTTTCTTTTAAAAACAGCCACCTTAAGAATGTTTATCTAGCATATTTTTTTATTGTAGAAATAATAAATTTCTTAGGTTCTCTGTCTAGAAAAAATTTTAAAAATATATATTTTTATATTAAGAACTGTTTGGGCTTTAAAAGTTAACCTCCAGAAAATCAATTTTTCACTTTGATCTTTTGATATTTGATATTTTTGATTTTTGCACCCAAACATGGTGTTTCAATTTTTGCACTTTGACCTTAGGAACTTTGAACTAAGGAACTTGCCCCTTTTTCTCGGCATAGAGCGGATGAGCTAGATTTTGCAGTTAAAATTCAGATTTGAGGCTGTTGGTACAAGTCAGCGTTCAATGAGTTGGGATTTCGAGCTCGGAATAAAGAAAGTCGATTTTCCAAAAAGATGATCTTTAATCCAGAAAGGCTAATGGTTTAGCACTTAGTTATTGGTCTATACTTGGCACTGTATTTTATAACACATATTATTGGATTTTAAATGGTTTCGGAGGGCTACAAGATCTATTTGACCTTTTTAAGCGATAATTTCTGATGTGTTGATCGTCTCGGTTTACAATAATTTTTTAAATTGCCGATTGCTCAGGGACGTTAGTAATTTCATCGTGGGAAAGTTGGTACCGGCAGGATGGTTGCAAACTTGGAGGTTTAGATCTTGAATCGCCTTTGGTAACCAGTGCCACTAGGTTGGTGTGAGGTGAAGGTTTAGACGTGCGGAATTGCTGGGCGGGGATGATGCCACCCCTGAATGAGCAAATGTCTTAGACTGTTGTGGGGTTGAAGCTAGTAGTATGTTTGATTCTAAACATCGCACATGTTTTGATTCATAGTTTTTTCTTAAGGCTGAAGTGATATTGTGGTAATTTCATAAAGACAAATTCAAGAAGGAATACACGCATTTTAGGATCTGGATCATAAAGTAAATATTATTCACAATGTATCGCATGGGCAGATGATGCCATATTTGGGTAAATCTTCATATATCCAGTGTAGGGCTATTTCCTAGCACAGATCAGGTGAGACTTGAGTAAAACTTAGCCATCAGCTGTTTGCAAAGCTGTGGTAAATTTACACATCTGGAATGCTCCACACTGCGCAAATCCAATGATTTCATACCGACTTGGAATGCCACCTATCCAAACCGCCTTACTTTTGACTTTCTAATTACTAGCTGTAATCACAAATATCCACACGCCATTTAACTTGAATCAAGTTCCATTCTATGCTTTAGCTGTTACATCCTTTCAACATTAATCATTCCAAATCCACTAATTATATGTGATCTTTAAATGAAACAACTCAAATCAAACCTCCATCCATTCCAAGTTATGAGCAAAGACCACTTTGTTACAATAGCTCATATAATTGTAATTCCAATTTTATAACAGTAATTCTGATTTTTTAAACCCCACAAGGGATTTAGAAGCCTCTTACAAGTGCATACTGGTCAACAGACTGTCAAAAGTAAACAAATCATTCACATTATTCATTATTAGTTTCCTTTTAGACAGTCTTACTGAATCTGACTCCAAGTCTGTTGTATGTAATGCATTTTTAAGAGGTTTATTAATTGATATTAATAAATAAACAATCAGCTAAATATAATAATTTGTATCAGAAAATGAATGGGTAAAATGAAAGGTGTGTCAGGTGGGCTGCCAAAGCTATGCTATGTTCATGTCAGAAACAACCGGGTTGACCCCCAGAAAGGTTCCGACTAAGTGGGGTCATGACCTTCAATCCAACTTCAGTGACCCATAGCCAAATGCAGAAATCCAATTCAAATTCCCAGAAGCAGCAACATATGAGCAAATGGTGATTCCATACAGTGGATGCCTCAATTTGGCGCTTGACTTATTATCAGGATCAAGCCACTAACCAACCAACCAAGTAATCACCACAATCACTGTTCCCCATGATATCCACAATTCACAACAACTATATAATAGTTATCTCTCAATAAAAAACATTATTTAGTTTTCAATTATTTTCCCCTTGTAACTTTGCTAAAACAACACAGTTACAACATTGGTAACACAGGTAGGTTCTCCATCCTATCTTACTTTTCAAAATTACTCATGTTGCTCATACCTACAGTCAACAAATATACAAAAGAACTATATCTGGGCTCCCTGTGGAACTGGACACCCTACACACAGGAACTGAAATACCAGAAAATTATGTACTGTGCCAGAACATGACAATGCAAACTCCTGCCTTCAATGCCCTTGTTGTGTTGGCTCCTGGGGCAACATTCATGAGGACACAGTGGGAAATCTTTATAACAAAAGATTTGAGGTTCAAAGCTAGCCTTGGGTTGTAGCCAAAAAGAGCAAAATTAAGGGGCACATACCTTAGTTTCCTGGAATACAAGATGAGGAATTTCTTTTGGCAAAAGGAAGAAAGGGAAAAATCTTAAGAATCTCAAAGCCAACACAAATGTAAAAACTTGCATGTATTAGGAGAAATGATTCTACTTAAATAGTAGACAAGGGACAATGATCACTCATTAGAAAGACAGAGTGGCTGAGGGGGTCATGTTGGGATGAGGTCATACCAGGATCAACCACAGACAGGTACAATAATCTGTAATGGGTGGATATTGGACCAGACCCATTTGCAGAAGGCAAGGAATTTTCCAAAGTCAAAAGCAAACCCAGCCAAATCTTGCAGCTATCAATATTCAAAGGCCATATCAAAAATAGCATTAATGGCACAATTCAGACATGTCCCCCTCAGATTGAACACAGAGAGTTGATATTTGAGAAATTTGGAGTGAACACAGGCAAAAAGGACGTCAGAAGACGGTAGTTTCACAGTATACTTGACACCCTTTTTAAAGGTGACTTCACAAGGTCCAACCCTGAGAGTGTCTAGCTTATGGGCTCAGCCTCCAGTACAATTCTGATAATAGAGGACTGAGTCACCTACTTGGTCTCAGGAAGGGGGAGCTCTGGAAGAATTGGAGGGCAATAGTTCTAAAGC
Organism: Entomophthora muscae; assembly: GCA_014839935.2. Classification (NCBI taxonomy): domain Eukaryota; kingdom Fungi; phylum Entomophthoromycota; class Entomophthoromycetes; order Entomophthorales; family Entomophthoraceae; genus Entomophthora; species Entomophthora muscae. Next base: position 5,237 of record QTSX02001081.1, on the reverse strand, counting down.
TTTGACTTTATAAGCAGTAGAATAGGCTGTAGCTTGGATGTCACGATTCAATTAGTCAAGTCCTTGACATGGGTTTCAAGTTTGGCAGACATGTCCCTTCAATCAACGGTGGTCCCAAGATTGAGGGGGTAGTGGCTTCACGCCCATACAGCATAGCAAAGGGAGACAATGACCCACTTGGTGCTCTACTGAGTTGATACACAAAGGCAGCAGGGAGGAGCATGTCCCAATTTGCGGCACCAGAGAGGTGAGTTTCCTCATGATGAACACAAGGGAGGGAATTTGCTTGTTTTCAACTGTTCCATTGGTTGACAGATTATGCAGTGAAGAGAAGGATTGGTAGGTGCCCATAGCCTCTGCAATAGACGTTATGAGCAGAGCATTAAAAAATTGGTGCCATTGTCAGAAAGCAGGACTTGGGGCAGCCATGTTGGTAGAAGATATCTTGTAGCAAGAAATTAGTAGTGGTCTTGGCAGTTATATCTTTTGTAGGTCTGGCTTTGACTCATTTAATAAAATGGTCTACAGCTACCAAGATGAATTGACACCCAGACCTAGAGCAAAGGAGAAGGCAAAAAAGCAGCATCAATGCTCACAGTGTGGAAGGCATGCTTAGGGGGGATGAGCTTGAATTGATGTTGGGAAGAGTCAGGGTTGTTGGAGCTGACAAGAATGATAGGAGGCGAGGATGTCAGGAATTAAGGGCACATGTTTTCCCAATATGAATTCTTGCACAACCAGTCATGAATTTTTGCTATACCCCATGTCCAGTATCAATGTGGGCTTAGAGGATGATGGTCACCCTCATGCTGGGACGGACATAGAGTAGATAAGTGTTGTTGACTTTCTCTTGAAGAGTTGTCTGTATGCCAAATCACAGTATCACCAGTGAGAGGCTTTCAGTGTCAATTAGATGTCTTCTGGCTCAGTGGTCCAGGAGTCAGGAGGGTACCATATTAATTCATACAGACAATCAGTATCTGCAGGATGGATATCTAGTATGAGCATCCTTGACAATCCATCAGTGTTCTGATGTTGCGCATCAGGGTGATGGACCACAGTGAAAATTGTATCCCTGCAAGCGCAGAGCCCAACGTGCTACTATAGACCTTCAAGGCTTTTTAATTGCTGCAGCCACTTAAGTGATGCATGGTCAGTGACTACAGTAAAGTGAGTTCTATAGATTGAGTGTTAAAACTTTTCACCGCATGAAAAACTGCTAAGCATTCTTTTTGGTGACACTATAGTTCTTCTTGTGTTTGTTGAGGACTTGTGAAGAATAAGCCACAGGTCAATCCATGCCCTCATTGTCAAGCTGAGCTAAAATGGCACCCACAGCTACTCCACTAGCGTCAGTTTAAAAGATGAACTCTTTATCATAATCAGGATAAAATGGGACAGGAGCCTCTTTAAGCTTGGCCTTCAGTCACTTAGAAGGATTACTGATGACTGTCAGTTCACTCAAAGGGTACATTGCAAAGGAGTTGGACAAGGGGTTCACTCAATTCGCAAAAATCAGGTATGTACCTTTCCAATAATACCCCATTATACCAAGAAATACTTGGACCTCCTGTAGGTTTGTGAGAGGCAGCATATTGTCAATGGCTTCCACTTTATTTTTCATGGGGCGTATTCCAGGTCTGGGTGGCCTCATAGCCCAAGAATTTGGGTTACTCTTTAAAGAAGGGCACTTGGAGGGTTTTAGCTTTAGCCCAACTAGAATATTGATGAAGACAGCCAAGAGACTGGTCCAAATGATCAGTAAAGATGGAGCTGAACACAGTGATATTGTCAAGATATACAATGGCATAGAAGAGCTTCAGGTCTTGTAAAATGAAGTACATAGCTCTTTGAAACATAGCTGGGGCATTGCAGAGTCCTTGGGACATTTAGGTGGGTTCATAGAGGCCTTGCAAAGTGATAAGAGGAAGCCTTTTCCTGGTTTTCTGGAGACAAACCAACCTGCCCAGTAGCCTGAAGCTAAGTTTATAGTGGAGAAGAATTTAAAGCCTCCCAATTGTCTGAGAGCATTGTCAATCCCTAGGCAGCAGGTACAAAATTGTTTTTGTGAGCAAATTTAGACGGCAGTAATCCATCACAATGTGGTGGCCTCTGTCCCTTCTTCTTGAGGACAACAAGGGGAGGCCTGGACTTTGGGAAGGGGTAAGTAGTCCAGCGTCTAATAGTTGTTTGAGCTCCTTAGAAACCTGGGCATCCTTTACCCTACTGGGGCAGTAAGGCTTGGCCCAAAAGGGCAGCACATCCCCAGTATCTATCTTATGGATGACCCTTGGCTGAGCCACTAGTGAGCCCAGGAGCAACAATATTGCTAAACTAATCTAACCAGTTCTAACACCTCTTTTTGTTGAATGGGTCACAGTTGGGGGAATTTAGCTGGTGAACAAGGAAGCCCTGAGGGGTTTCTTCAGGTAGATAAAAGTTGCTGAATGTTCCAAAAAGGTATAGAAACGCCACCTGTTCTGCCCCTAATATGCAACATGCCCTACAACTTGGCCCCAAGATACATGTATATGCAAAGAATTCAGGTTAGTTAACAACAACTGCACAGTTTCCTTATGAGTTTGATCTAAGATCCCCAGGCATAATTGAGGCTCCTTGAGGCTTAGAGATTCAGGAGAGTATAGCTCCAGGAATGACTTTTCAGGCAGTTTGTAAGATATATGAGAGTTTATAATCACTTGGGAGCCTGGAGGAATTGTGAAAGCTGCAGTGGCAAGAAGAGGCACACCTTCCTCTGCAGGACAGGAAGGAGGAGGGGAGCACATATTAGAGGAATGAGTTCTGTACTTGAGCAAGAAGATACCTGTGGGATACTTGAAAGCACATTTCTTAAGGCATTTGCCCAGGAGACGTGGAGGTTCTTCAAAAATTAAAGGGACCTCATATTCTAAGAGAAACAGGTATCCATCTCAAAGGCTTACAATTCTGTTATATTCTCAGAGGAATTGTGTACCAACCAGGAGATCATAGCTTTTGTTCTCTAGGACAAAAGCAGGAGACACAATGAGAAGCTTTCTGAACCTCATGGGCAGGGCAGAGTAGGCACCAATGGCTCAAGTTTGAGCCATGCCAGCAGTACCATATGATTGAGTGTAGTTGAGTTCAGGGGCCAGCTTAAGCCTTTTCATTAGCTTGAATGATACCACATTGACTGGAGAACCCGTATTCAGAATTGCATTGATCTTAACATTTTAATCAACACTTCCACATGGGTAGTATCTTTCCCAAAGACAATTAAGACAGCCAGAACGTCTGGCACAGCTTCCAACTCCTTCACTCATTTGGCTAGCATACATTGTAAGGCAGGAATTTCCTTATACACTGTCTGCAAAAGGAGGGATAAGGTCACATTCTGAAAGAGAGCTTCTGCTAGCTCTGAAGCTTCTTCAGAAGAGTCTACCAGGACAGGAGGTCAATGAGCCTGGGCTAGGTAAGGATGAGCCACTATGGCCTTGGATTCACTTGAAGGTGGGCGAGTGGTAGTCATGGTTCTCCCAGAGCAAAGCTTGTAAGGGACAGACACAGTTTCCAAGACAGCCAACACAGAGTAGCCATAAATATCTGATTCATTGTAGTCAGAATCTTCAGGTATTAGAATCACTAGAAAAGATTGTGGAACAGGTGAAGGATAGTTGGGCTAGCCAAAGAGGAGATTCCTTGTCAGAGGGAGGATCACAGGAGACAGGGAAGATGGATCAGCAGAGAGCGTCTCTGCTTCTAAGCTGACCTCTATTTTCCCGCCAGCTCCTTTGGGTTGCAACCTTCTACCCAAGGGTTGGTACAGGTACGCAAGTGGGTGTACTATTTGACCACAATTGTGACATCCTTATCTCTTAGGCTGTTCACTTGAGCCCAGATTCATTATGAGCAGAGTACAGAGGTGGTTCCAGCTGCTGTTGGCCTTATTCTTTCAAACCACTGTATCCCTGTGGGTCAAATGCATGTCTTGCAAGAGGGTCTTAATACTCTTCATAGAAGTAAGAGAGGCTTTGTGTACTTTAAAGTGCAGGCACAGGAGCTGATTCACCTTCAAAGTGTTTGAATATGATGTGAAGCTCCACAGGGGTTAACTGACAACTGGTGATTGGCTGTTGCCCTTTAACATAGAAGCAATCAGAATTTTCAGTCAGGGTTTCCTTGGGCTTAAAGGCAATGTGTATAAATGCATCTTTCTTGACCTACAAACTGAGATCTCCTCTGAATTAATTAATCAGGAGGTGTTTCATGTCCTCCCAGGTGACAATGGGAAGGGAGTTTAGGATCCACAGCTTCTTGGAACTTAGGATGTGGCAGGTAAGAATATGCTCCTTTTAAAGCTTGTCATTAGCCCTACACATTGCAGTTTTGTAAATTGTCAGGAAGGCAGCAATGGTAGAGGTTTTGGGATCTAATATCTACTTGAAGAAAGGCTTATAGTTGGGGTTAATGACAATGAGGTGGATTGACTGTTGTCACCTGGGTTGAGAACATTGATGTGGGAGTTGGCCTCAAACTCAGATTTGACAGCAGGTTGTCTAGACCAGAGAAGTTGAAGGCTCTCTTCCAGGGTGTCCAATGTAGAGCTTTTTTGTCCACTGATATCTCTGAAAGTAGCAGCAGCAGCTCTAAATTCATCAATCTTAATCTGTTGCACTGTTAGTGTACCATCAATACTATTGATACAAGTGGCCAGGGAAGTTTCTTGAGCAGTCAAAGGGGAACCCTGTCCATTTATTGTTTCTGTCAAGCAAGAGAGGTTCTGTACCTCCCTTTCAAGTGCATCTTGCCTATGCAAGGTTGTTTGTTACTTCTGCTAGTTGTTCCAGGGCTAGCAAGGATTCCCCATATGATTCATGCCAATGAGCCCACCCTAGTCCAATGCCTAAGAAATTCTCGAATCACACCATCATGACAATCTCCTACCACAGGATTATCCAAAGCTTTTGATTATTTTGCGGTGTAGCAAGAAGAAGCTGCCACCAAGAATAAACAGGAATAGAAGGTCAAGAGGGGGACTTACATTTGGAGCATTTCTTGGCTGTTTTGGCCAGGAGTGGTTTGTCTACTATTGGAAAAACCCTAATTTCACCAATGGGACACTGAGTACAGCCATATCCTCCAGTGGGGTGCTTGACACCTGGGGTAGCTCCAATTCCACCTAACAGGATTTCTTGAGGCCACCAGATGGAGGGGTAGCTCCACTGCCCTTGGAGGCCATCCAAGGATGCAGGCACCAG
>QTSX02001080.1:0-41014 GCA_014839935.2 Entomophthora muscae | reverse complement strand
GTCAGGATTGACAATTTTTTCCCTCTGGAACTTCAGGCCCAGGAGCAGGAATTGAACCTGGAACCTGGATTCCCCCGGGCCGCTGGGCCAGAGGACTGCAAGACCACCCCCACATTTTTCTGGGATTGAGTCCCTGCAAGCTGATGTTGAAGAAGACAACCCGCCCAGAAAAGTAGATCAAGCCAAGGAAATTATTGCACTAAGTGGAATGCCAATCACAACACCTAATGGAGGCAACCAGGCAACAACTATTAGCTTCATGAGTTTGAAGTCTTCACCAGTGACCAATCAAGAGCCAACCCAAGGAAGAGGCACTGGCCTGCAACCTGACCCCATGACCACAACGCTAGAGCAAGATAATCAGGTGGCTAAATTGGGAGTCACAACCAATGAAAGAACTCCCGGGCCAAGCGCTATTTTGCTGCCTTTAGACCCAAGTCCCCAATTCCCCTGGCCCTGACTTTCTCAATGCCCTGATGACTCACACAAAAAAATTTAAGTTTGGAGGTGGGGTGCTATATAGACCCAAGGACCCTGCCCTCCAAACTTATTGCCATTTTGAAATAAAGGTTATGTTACTTTGGCTTATACAGCTATTACTGTGTTTTGTATTAGCCGTCTATAAGTTCAGCTCAAGATCTTCTGGTCTGCCTGCCCCACTGCCCGCAGTATTCTGTCCAGTTGGTGTACCCTTTGGGCCTGTCCATTTCACCAAGTATCCTTTAAAACCCGAGTACAAGGACTGCATGCCAGAGAAAATCATTGAACTAGATCCATTAGCCCGCATCTAATCTGCTGTCAGATACAACTGTCAAGGCCTGTGGATATTCTCTACACCCAAACTGTTTAGAGGAAAGTTTAACTATCTCCTGGCCTACAATATCTATATAGAACCGCCAGTAACATCCAAACCAATGCCCGTGTCTTTGCCCGACTTACCATCCGACCACACCGGCAAGCTTTTTGGTATAGTGTACATTACCCTCACAGGGGTGATGGACACAATTATACCAGCCGCCGGTCTTGGGTGAGGAAGTCCGCGTCCTACCTTCTCAAGTTAGCTCCTATCTTGTGGTGGGCCCTGCCCGCAAGAAATCCGGCCCAAGTTATCCCCAAAAACAACAGGCCAGCTGCCCAAGACTGGATCCCTGACAAGCGGCTTGCAACACGGGGTCATTGCTATGGACCTGAAAGATGTCTAGGGTTTTGACCTTGTGAAGATTGTATTTGCAGGAGTTTTTTGCAAGCAAGGGCTGAGAGGGCGGGTCAGTTGGGGTTGTAAGGCCTCTTGTTGTTACAACCCCCAGGCTTTTCCCTGGTCATTGATTAGCGCTAGCTGGAGCTCCCCCCTCATGGGGCATTTAGCTGCACTTTCTTGTTGACAAGGTTGGTGACGGCCCACTTGACCTTGGCCATTGTTAGGTGCAGGACGTGGTTGGGGTGGAGCATTGTTGGTGCAGCGGAAGCCCATTAAAGCCTGGTTATTGGCCTCTACAATAGCTTTATAACAGTCATTGATAGAGGTGCAGCAACTGACAGGGACCCACTTGCAAATATGGGGGTTTAACCCATTAACAATAAGAGTGAGCAACATGGTGTTCCCATTGGCCACAGCTTTGGGGGCGGCAGCAAGGGCTTGTTGCCAAGCGGCAAGATACTCAGGGACAGAACCAGTCTTCTTGATGGCTAAGAGGGGAGTCCCCAAGACAATGGGAAAGAAAGTTTCACTATATTGGGATTTGGCGGTGTCTCAAAATGTTGCCCAGGTGACGTCAAACATCTGGCTGGCCCAGTTGGTGAACCACACAGCGGCAGGCCCTGTAAGGCGGCCAGATGCCGTGGCAAACCACATAGACTCTGGGACCTGACAGATACAAAGGCGTGTTTTGGTAGACTGGAGCCAACTGACAATGTCAGCTTCTTTGACACCGCCAGTGAATGACTCTAGTTGGAGATTGAGCATACGTTGAGACAGGTCCAACTGTGGCAGGATGACGCTAGCGTCACACTGTCCGAGGCAGAGCCAATTGTATACACTGATAAGAACTAGCTGATCTTGATAGATGACATAACCTTCTGGAATGTCCCCCTTGGGGATTGGAAGGAATGTCTCTTGTTGTGGAGTAGCCATGCAGCCTGTACTCCGTCCTTTCTTGGGGGGAATTTTGTTTTTAAAATAGGTCGTAAATCTACTTATGCTACCACTGTTGCAACTGAACCAATGAGAGTTCAGTACTTGGAATTGGGGAAGACAACAGCCCAATAGAAAAGGACAGAATAATAAGAATAAGGTGTTGTTTATTGTAGAATATTGTGATTGATATACCATATGGAGAAAGCCACAAGGCCACAAGGGGGTGGCATAGTGGGAAGTTCCATGTAAGGTTCAGAGCCAAGGAATAACTTGTGTGAGGATCAACAGGTTGAATTGACAACACTCCTAATTAGGATGAAGTACCCGCCATTTGACATTGCCATCAGATTAACCCATAATGTTAGATACGTCAAGGGGCAACTCATTGAGCACCCCCTGTGTATTGTAATATACGTTAGCAGGCAAGCCTAAAACTTGGTTGCAACACTTAGAAGGAGCCAAGCACACCATCATTGTCTGCACCAATCACAGGAACCTTCTATACTTCACAGATAAAAGGAAGATCTGCCAACAACTCGCCAGATGGGCTCTGGATTTGTCCTCCTACAACTTCAAAATCAGTTACATCCCAGGACACACCAACGACACACCAGACACCCTGAGTAGATGAGAAGATCACAGAGACGGAGAACAGTCCTACAGCCATTTCAACACCCAACTGGTCCTAGACACCAACCAGTTCTTGATGGCCGTCCTTGGGGCCTCCTAACCACTCTCATCCTTGGAGGAGGAGGTGAAGAACGCCCAGAAGGACTCACCACTCATCCAGGACCTAATTGCCAAAATGAACTCCACAAAACCCAACCCCAACTACTCTACTCACAAGGGTTTCCTTTACAGAATTGATAGATTGGTGATGCTCCCAGGAGCCATTCAGAATCAGGTCCTACAGGAGCTACATGACTCCCCGCTAGGTGGCCACAGAGGAATCAAGAAAACTATGACGCGTGTTCAAATCAGCTACTGGTGGCCATCCATGTTTCCCCAAGTAAAAAACTACATATCACAATGTGTTTCATGTATGAGGAACAAACACTCCATACAGAAGCCACAGGGTTTGCTTCAACCCCTACCAATCCCATCCATGCCATGGGAATCTATCTCCATGTATTTCATTACAGACCTACCTCCCAGTCAAGGATTCACAGGGATTCTGGTTATTGTGGACCGCCTCACCAAAGCTGCAAAGTTCATTGCTTGCTCATCAGGAATGTCGGCCACCGCCACGGCTCGGTTATTCCTCAACCACATTTACCGCCACCATGGTCTCCCCAAAGACATTGTCTCAGACAGAGGAACCCAGTTCACTTCCAAATTCTGGGACAAAATAATGCAACAACTCCAAGTAAAGCTTAACCTGTCAACAGCCTTCCACCCTCAAACCAACGGTCATACAGAGCGAGTTAACCAGATACTAGAGACATATCTCCGCGCGTACGTTAACACTAAGCAGGATAACTGGGGAGACCTACTACCTTTGGCCCAGTTCAGCTACAACAGTTCTTACCACTCAGGAGCCAAGATGTCCCCATTCACAGCCAACTACGGTTTCTTTCCTCAAGAAATCCCCACTAAAGGCTGCCCAGGGACAGTGCCTCAAGCCAACAAGTACTTCCAAAACCTACAGGACACACAGAAACATCTACAGAATAACCTCAGGGAGGCCCAACAAAAGTACAAGGTCCAAGCCAACAAACACCAACGTGCCAACCCAGAGTTTGAAATTGGCTCCAATGTGTATCTTGACACCAAAAATCTCAAGATTAACCAAGTGGGCAGGAAACTAGGACCCTGCCGCATTGGCCCCCTCAAAGTACTCCAGTGAATCTTGGACACAACATACAGAGTACAGCTCTGGACCGCTCCAGTTCCCACAATGTCTTACATGTATCCAAACTAGAGGCAGAAAGAGGAAGTCCCCACACTCATCAGACAAAAAACAGCAACCCCCCCCGCCAACAATCCTACAACACACCCCAGAGTGGGAAGTGGAGGCCATACTAGGGTACAGGAAAGTTTGCAACCAGGTCCAATACCTAGTTTCATGGGTAGATTACCCACCAGAATCAAACTCATGGGAACCAGTAAAAAACCTTGCCAATGCCCCTGACCTTATTGCCCAGTACCGCCAACGGACAGGTTTGCCAAGAAGGGAAGGAGAAGCAACTGTCAGGAATATTCCTGACAACACTGGCGTTCAGAAAGTTGTTCTGAGCACACTGCAGTATAACAAACAAGACAAAAAAAGGCAGCAGTTCCCCCTTATTGGGGAAACTGCTGTGGAAAGCCGAGGCCTTGAAACAGGAATTAAAAATAAAATTTTTAATTTAGACGGGTTTTATACCCCGTCCGCGGGCCGCACGCCGGGCCTGGCGGCTTGCCTGCTCACCACTGCCTGCCAGCCCCCCACCCCACCCATCAAATGGGGAAATTTCCAAAAGGGGAAACCCAAAAAGGCAAATTCCCTAAAACCAAATGGAGGGGAAACTGCTGCCCAAATTTGGAATCTTCCAAATATGGAGGGGGTTGACAAGCAGTCCAGCATTACAAATAATGCATCAACTGCAAAAGCTGAATTGAAATGCATTACTGTGCCTGAAGATGCTCCAATTCCATGCCATGCCAAGGATAACAATTCATTGTTTGCAAAACCACTCCCATTCTATTCCCAAAAGGGAATTTCAGACAACACCAAGTGTTTGGGGTCCCCTGTCCAATGCTTTGTACTATTCATGCCCCACTAAGGATGACAGTATATAATAAATCTCAATCACTTGATGGTAGTTTGTGCTATCATTGAGTGAAATTACCCCTCAATAGTATCACATAAATCAATACCCAAAAACTTTTACACTACAGAAAGTTAAGACACTAAGCTTTGTCTGCCCTTTCCCAGGAACTGAAGATGAACCACTTAATCTTCTCTGCTGTCCTCACAGCCTGCCTTGGGATTGGGGGCCACCAACACTCTCACCAGCATGGGCCTTACAGCAAACCACCCAATGAGTGCTTCTACAAGGAGCCAGCGCAGCTCAACTTCTCTGAGACGTACTCCTGGCCCGCGCTGGTGTCACCCTGCTCCACCCAGCATGTAGCAATCTATTCCTTTGTCTTCTATGTGCTTACGTACTTCACTGGTAATTTTGGACAATTTAACGTACATGCCAAAGTCTTTAGATGGATGATGACGGTCTATCCCATCTTGACAGCACTCATGGGATTCCAAGTCTCCAACTTGGTGCCTTACCTAGCTAAAATACTCCCTCATTTTATGGGGCTTTACACAGAGCTACTCTAATACAATAGGCTCAAAGTCTTTTATCTTAGAGTGGTTGGCCTGACAGCCCAGTCCATGTTGAACTCTTCTAGATGTAATGCAGATGACGGTTCATATGACAGCTCTCTTGTTCTAGAATTCATTTAAAGTTTTAGAATAGTAATTATTATGAGAAGCATGTTTGAGGTGGTGGTTCAAGGTGGATTAATTAATGAGCAGTAATTGCATATACCATTAATTAATTGTAATGCACAAGTAGTTTGATGCCAGGATATGATTTGATCACTGATCCCACAACCCGCAGCCCGCATTATTTTGTTGAAACCCTTCCTAAGAGAGATTAACTGCTGGCCCGCGTTATTTGTTGAAACTGTTAATTAGTCAATATCCAGAAATCCTGACAGGTACCAAACATGATAGCTCTAGATGCTCAGATATATAGTTAAGTGCTGGAATCAGGCTTGTATCAAAAATCAAAGGCATGAACTCATTTTGACACATCTAAATTCACTCTTTGAGCACATATAAAACTAAAAACAATATATCTCTGTGAATACTAAGTGGATCTTAGTATCCAATAGCTTATTTAAAGCTACACATCAGCTTTACTTTTTTAAAAAAATTAAAAAATAAAAATATAAAATATAAAATATTAAAATCATTAATTTAGCTTTGCTAAACTTAAAAGTAATCATCCACTTATTTAGGTTTAGATATGTATTTTTTACTTGGATATACAATTTCACTTAAATAAATAAAAGTTGAAATAACTTAAAAGAAAACTTTTGAAATAAGAATTTTAATTAAACAGATGATAAGTAATCCCAGCATTGAAATACAATAAACTATATTGAATTGATCTATTAAATTAAACTTTAACCTGTCTTTGGACGGGTAACCACCTAGTATATTAATACTGACCCCTTTGAAAATAATAGCTTTTTCAGTAGTATCATTCTGCCATAATTGCCTAAGTGCATAAGCCAATAAAATGCTGTCAAATATCACATTTTAAATTATGTTGACATTTAATTAGCTGCATGCTCTTGGGCAGCGACGTATTTTACGTTAAATATCAAAGATAGTGAACAAAAGATGTTTATTTGAAAATGTGGTCAACTGCTTAAAAATCAGCTTGCAAGAATTTGCCAAGCCGAATTTGTGGCTTGGAAACAATCAAAAATTGGTGCCACATCGAATCTGGCACCACAGGAGTTATGGCAGAATGATACTGCTGATAAAAGCCCCTACGTTAAATATTAATTTTAACCACCAAAAATATAAGTTAAATTTCATAGTAAACACTTAAAGGGTGCTACATCGCTTGACTTTTCCTGGCCAAAAGTAATTCATTTATGCTAATGTTTAATGTCAAGCGTATTTGTTCGAAACTGACGAATGAGTTTAATAGCCCCACAAGCCCGACAAATGAGTAAAATTGATTCGATCAAATATATACCATCAAGCCAACTAATTATCTTTAGACTACGTAATAGCTAGGCTATTGCGCATGTGCTTTCTAATGTTGCTCGCTGGATCTATCAAAGAGTTACTCTTATAGCACTGAGAATGAAATGGGAGATTCTGACTCGCATCTGATCTATAGTTGCTAGAGTCCTGGTACTCCGCGACATCCAATAAGCTCATTATCTAATGGCCAAATAAGTATCAAATATTTTAAAGTAAAAAAAATCCATATAACTTTTTTGATTTCGAGTACTATAGATACATATTGGTTGCCTCTTCCAAGGACAGATTAAAGTTTAATTTAATAGATAAATTCAATATAGTTTATTGTATTTCAATGCTGGGATTACTTATCATCTGTTTAATTAAAATTCTTATTTCAAAAGTTTTCTTTTAAGTTATTTCAACTTTTATTTATTTAAGTGAAATTGTATATCCAAGTAAAAAATACATATCTAAACCTAAATAAGTGGATGATTACTTTTAAGTTTAGCAAAGCTAAATTAATGATTTTAATATTTTATATTTTATATTTTTATTTTTTAATTTTTTTAAAAAAGTAAAGCTGATGTGTAGCTTTAAATAAGCTATTGGATACTAAGATCCACTTAGTATTCACAGAGATATATTGCTTTTAGTTTTATATGTGCTCAAAGAGTGAATTTAGATGTATCAAAATGAGTTCATGCCTTTGATTTTTGATACAAGCCTGATTCCAGCACTTAACTATATATCTGAGCATCTAGAGCTATCATGTTTGGTACCATTTTTATTGGAATTTTCTGAAAAACTTATCTAGGTATTTTAAATTTCACAAAAATCATTTTAATAAGTCTTAATATTATTATTACCAGTATACTCCACTAAATCCATTATTAGGATGATAGAAAGGTAAGTAAGGCTAACTATGAAATATTCTGTAGCCACTTAGATCAGGTGATGTATCCAAGTGAAGTTTTCTATTATTTCACTTTAGAATAGATAAATTTGAAATGTCCAAGCTAATCACCCTCTACTTAAACTAACATTTATGTATCTCTTTTAATTAATATTTTTAAAACTGATCAAGCTCTCTTTTCATCAACTAATTCAATCCTCAGCAAAGTTTGAATATCCAATCATATAAAAGGAGCTTAAACAATTGCTACTCCCTTTCTAATTTTAATCCACACATGCTATAGTCAGGTAATCTATAAAGATAAGCCTCTTTAATATGGTTGTATGGGGTTAGCCATTATTTTAAAAATCAAGTAAATAAATACAAATATAATAAAGTTTGAGTGGTCTTTATTCTCAATTCACCATAATTTAGGCCACACTCTAACAAATTCAACATTTTTTCTTTCAAAGATGCATGTAAGGGATTTCATGTAAGCATGAGCCAAATCAAGCTTTTGGGTTGATTATCAACTTTCAAAATTAAATTTACAGAAAGATCAATTCAGTCAAATCCCTTACGGCTTGAGTCCACTTGAGGTGACATTATATCCAGACATCCATACAGACAGATTCACTTTTTTATATATTAATACTATGTAGTTCCCTGTCCAAGAACAGATATAAAGTAAATTTGATATATTAGTTGTCATAACTGTAAATTCACTGCCACCCCTGGCATTGGATTTTAAAATCTTCCCCCGCCACACCAAAAAGGGTCCAAAAACCCCAGCCAAACCCCTTAATTCTTTAGAGGATTTGGCGCATACAGTTGATGAGAGTTTTGTGTTGGCCTACCCCGCAGATTTGTTACCTTTGGCAGCCCCCTCCTGGGAGAAACACTGGTTAATTTGGACTTCCTGTTGGCTTGGTATTGCCCACATTTAAAAACTATTAGAATCAATCAATCAAATGTGGCCACATTGACAACCAACAACTCAAGTAAACTTCAAATACATGGGACTCCTTCCAGCCAATCAAATGGCCCCACAGAAATTAGGTTGAAACATTCCAGTCCCCCTGGTTCTGTCCCACAAAAATTCTCCTCTGGCCAATCAGATTCAATTCTAAAAATCATGTGATCAATTCTCCTCCTTTTAACACAGCAAGGGGACCTTCAGTCTCCTGCTTGTCTATTTTCAAAAATATTAAAGGTTTTGGCTTTATTGCACTTTAAAATTTTGGTTCTTGCAGTAGGAAACCCAGTTTGGAGTTCCTTCACCCTAAATATTGAAGTGTTAGTTGTGATCTTTAAGCTTACCTTGTGTCAGCCAGTTTCAAACCCGGCTTCTTCTCTGGGATCATATACTAGAGTTTTAACACTTAGTTGTTGTGTTTTTGTCTTTTGCTTTCAAAGACAGAGTTCAAAACCAATTTTTGTATTTAATTTTTATTATAAACTCTATTGTTATTTTGAATTTTTTTATTAAAACTCCTATTTTTGATCCCGTTTTCACTTGTTGTAAACACCAAGGTGTTTGAGTCCAACTTAAAGCTGCTCAAATCTGCTCTGTTGCTCCCTTTGCCTCCTGTTCCAAGGTTACCCTGCCCAGGCATTTTTCTGGAAATTTTTGCTTGAAAAACCCACCCACCTACCCCAAATTTCAAGGAGAACAACCTTATGATACTCCCAGCTGTCAAATTTGTTGTGTTTTCTCTGGCTCTTTTTCTGCTGCTTCTGTGGTCCACCTCCCCTGATTTGTGGGGGAAAATTTCCTTGTCTGCCCGGCTTGTGGGTAAAGACCCTTCTAGTCTCTGGGACCTCCCCAGCGGTCTTCTCTTTTCTGGGGAGGATGCGGTCAAGAGCCTGAAATGTAATGACTTGGATTTGGACACCAAAGATCACACCTTGCTTGCCTTCAAAAGGGATGTGTCCCCCACGCCTCCTCTCACCAGTGCAGTTAAGAGCAATCCAGTACCTCTTGTGCTTCCTACAGTGTCCTCTCCTGCCTCCTCCTGCACCCCTTGGTTGCTCACTGGCCTGATGTTGATGGGTTTGAATGCCTATTTCCCTCAGTTGTCTCCTGTGTCCTCCTTGTGGTCCCCCCTTTGAGCGGCTGTCCCAGTTCTTCACTGGCTGGCATCCTGGTGGTTTGTTTTGCCGGGATGGGAGCCAAACTTAGTTAGTTTAGCCCCCCTCTCATAATAAATGTGCTGTTTTAGAAGATTTACAAGGGAAAAAATATTTGGAGACTAGATAATTATCTTTATTTGGAGATAGGGATTATATAGTTGCACTGAATCATTATAAGAGGAACATGATTGTGTTGATTACTTGGTGGAATAGTGAAGGGGGTGGCCTGATCCTGGTAATGAGTTAAGCGCCAAAACAAGGTATCTACCGTATGAGAATGTCACTTATTCATGTTGTTAATTCTGGGAATTTGAGTCAACTTTCTTGTTTGGCTATGGGTCACCAGGAAGTTGGATTGCAGGTCATAAACCCGCTTAGTTGAAATCTTGTTAGCGGGTCAACCCTGATGTTTAGACATAATTAATATATTTTATTGTGTTTTTAGGTTGGAATTACTTATTGTTGGGGCAAGCAGATGTTCTGTCAATTTTTGTTCTGTCAATCTTTTTCTTTAAGAAAAACACACACACTAGTGTTATGTCATTCTAATTGACATGGCCCATACTGGTGTTTACCTGGACTCCCACAGAAGAGACAGACTAGTCCTGGAAGGCCATGTACACAATGAGGGCAATTCTAACAAGATAGTTGACTGCAGTGGCCCAGGGACGCCAACTTCCAGTGTGAGGCACAACCTGATTGGCTAGCCTTAACACTGTAATATAAAAAAATCCAGCTTACTGAAGTCATGAGCAGGAAGGGCCTCTGGAAAAGAGGAAGTGGTTGGGATCTCCTTCATGTTTGGTGGAATCTGGCTTCTAGGATAACCAGGAGGGAGATCCAGGTAGTGGAGGTGGTAAAACTCTAAGTCAGGGACACAAGCAGGTGTGATCAAGAGATTTGGAGTGAAACCTGGCTGATAAGCAAATGCACAGGAGTATTGTTGTTGTGATGCACACATAGATGTTATTAGTATAATTATATTTGAGCAAAAATAGAAATTTACTGCAATCAAATAATGACTCCTTGGCATAAAACATTTATTCAAACAATTTCAACAATGAGGAAGGCTTCCCTCTCTCATTATTTATACCTAATGAGAAGATATCAGTCTCTAGTGCCACAATGTGCCTGATAGCATTGTCTTCAGTGGCATTTCATTTTTTTTGTAAAACTGCATGTTGGGGGTGAGGAGGGTGGCATATTGGTTGATTCTAAACTGTGGTACATTTGGCTGTTGTCTGATAAGGTGCCACATCTATTTAAAAAGCCGGTGAGGAATTGATTGCCCAACTGATTGATTGATCAAATGATTGCTTGTACAATCTACCTTTTCCAAATAGTTTTGGGACCCAATTTTTCTTATAGCATCAATCTTTGGTTTTTGAAGCATGTGGAACTTGCAAACCACTGGCCATTTGAGGTTGTTAAGGAGGGGTTTCTCTTCTGGGAGTGCATTGGGCAAGTGTTTTCATACATTTTGTGGTAATGTAGCAATGCATGCTACCTGGTTGTCATGGGCATCCTAGATGCTGACACTAATTAAATACAAATAAAAACAAACTAATTTTCTGCCAAAAATTAAATCCAATCAATTGCTACCTTATGAAAGTTAATAAAACATAATTTACATATTAAAATAAGCTCAAATTTTGACAATAAATGAAAAACAACTAAAACTATTAATTTTAAGAATTTTTTAAAACCCTAAATATACAAATTTATCAATGAATTAATAAAAAATAACCAATTGTTTTTTTTAAAAAAACCATATATAACAAAATAAGCAAATAGCTTTTTGTAAAAATTTACTGACAATTATCCAAACCCAAAGTTCATGGTTTTGAGACCCTCTTATAGCCCCTATTTACCAGACTGTACATTGCATTCTTCTTTAGTTCATACTGGCTTTTCTTGGACATATGAGGGACTCCATTTTCAATGTTTATAATAATCTTATCAACCCTGTCTTTGGACTTCTTTAGGCCCATAAACAGCTTGCCAAAGATGGCTTTATAACTTTCACTGAATTGGTAAAGTAATTGTGTCATCATTCCAGGGCAGATGTAGTCTTGGTACCCTAATTCAAGACAAAATCCATATAATATCAGATGGTCTTGTTCTTCCCTGGCCCATATATCTTCTCAATGAACTTCCCAGTTCAATGATCCTTGAAGTAGTCAATAAATCCTTCCATCAGATCATTGTTAGTCAATTTTCATTCATCCACATCCAGTAGCTTCACTGTCTTTAATATAGCATTCTTATTCATAAAGAACAGAACAGGGTACCTTCCAATCATCTGCTTTGTTATTCCTGAGTTATCTGAGGTGTACTTTTTTTAAAGATCCTTGAAGGTCTTCATTGTTACAGTAGAACACCAAATGATGGGAATAACATAGCGTTGCAAAACTCAAAACCAACACCAAAATGCTATCAAACCCTTGAAAATGTTATACAATTTAAATTTTGTCATAGGCAAAAATGGTTTAAAGCTGGAGTTGCTCAGATACCCCTCAAAATTCTGGATCCGCCCCAGCTCTTGCTGGCTAACTACTGATGAGGAGCGGCTTCTGGTGAAGCTTAGAAGATAGGTTTAGAAAAGAAGAGTGATTTTATTGGATAATATTTCAGGCTTATATATTGTGTGCGCTTTGGCAGGTACTTAAGTTGGATCAAATATATTGGAGGTCATGTGTGAGTTGGGTTTGGATAGCTGGATATCTGGACAAGTCATGGGATATTAGTTTGTTGCTATTTCAGGAATTTCAAACCAAATATTAGATTGGCACCAAACTAGGCGATTTCTGGATGCTAATTGTGCTGGCTGTAAAGTTACGCCTCCCCCTTAGGCCTCCACTTCAATTCTTGCCAAATGCTTGGGGACCCCCACCAAATTGCATTTGAACAATTATCCAAAAGGTACTGAAAAAGCCCAAGCAAAGCCCTTAAATTAATACTTGTGGAATTATTCCAAAGATGCCCCACCTAAACCACCCAAGAGACACCTCTGGTTAAATATCATGTGCAAGAGCGGCCAGGAGCAGTGGTAATTGTGTCCAAAGCAGGTTCCTCAATTTTTAGTTGAGTTGGTTTTCTTTTTTGATTCTGTTCATTCAAAAATTTTCAAGATTTTACTGCCTCAAGAAACACACTCATATTTGCTCATATTATTGGTTGATTAGTTTGATGACATTTGATCTCCCACCCCAATTCCCACCCCCTTAAATGAATGCAAGAGTTGTAAAAGACCTTGCTTCATCATTCTCTAATCTAATAAAGTTCAAAGTTTGTTAGTAAAACTAGTCAGTTGGTTTTATCTGTTGCTTTGTGTGTCCAGTTGATTCCATCCCCCCTTTGGCCCCCAGGAATTGTTGGTAATGTTGAGGATCTGGATGTACAAGTATTCTGGCTACCGCCATCCCACTTAACATCCAGTCATTGCCCAATTTGGTGCCTTTCCAATATACCGTTTGACATAACAGAAATGGCAACAAACCAATATCACATGGCTGTCCAGGTATCCAGCAACTCAAACCCATTCTGCACATGACTAGCCCATTAGGTTTAATCTAACTAAAATCTCTGCCACAGCTAAAGCTATATAAGCCTAAAGTATTATCTAATAAAATACACTTCTTCCCTTCTTAATTCCATATTTGAAGCTTTCCCAAAGGCACTCCTTATCACTGGTAGCAGATATGGTTTTTGACCACGCCAATGAAAGAGAAAATGACTGAACAGAACCTGCCCACCTTTGCTCACGTACTCAACCAGGCCACATCCCAGGTCACCTGGAAAACATACTGCCACGCCCACGCCATTGACAAAGATATTCCTAGTAGATGCGCCGTATTTAAAGGACTGGTCATGCCCAAAGTATGCGCCAAGATAATTCAATACAGTTGCTCTCTCCAATCACAAACAAACACACAACTGCCTATCACAGGCAAAGTTACCAACACCAAGTACATTGGTATCAACAAATTCTTTAGTAAAAACAAAGAAAACGTCATCAACTGGCCAGACCACTCAGCTGTCAAGCTCTGCGCTAGCTGCATCCCCCATGAAAAATGGGTCCAGGAAGCCAGCAAGCACCTGTATGAGGCCACAGCTAGCTGGTTTGCCACCTGGATTGGCTCAAAAGCCAACAACCAGCTTGACAACTGGGAAGAGTTCAAAGCTAATATCACCCACAATTTCTGCATCACTGAATCCCTCCAAGACATTGCAATACAGCTCAGCAATCTTCCTCAGAAGACCACTATCACAGCTTATGCCAATGAATTTGAGGAGATACACCGCAAGATCAAAAACCCAGCAAAAACTGACAACATACACACTAGATCATCATTCATCAATAGAATGAAACCCTCTGTTGATGCCCTCATCTTCCCAGAGGCTAACACCTCCATGCCCGCGCTCATTGCAGAAGCCAAGCACAAAGAAAAACGTGCAAACATGGAATACACTGCACACAATGGCAACTGCGCCTCAAATGGCAATGGCAGAGAAAACTCCAATGGTAACAAGCACCAAAACACCAATCATAGCAACATCAACTCCAATTGTAATAATGGCAATTAAAACCAAAGCGCAAACCACTCCCGTCCCAAGAAAGAGGACACCACCAAAGTTAACAATGCCAAAATAGCAACCTGCTATGAATCTGACCCCAAATTCTCTGACCTGAAGGTCTCAAAACAGAGGAACAGGGAAAAGAGGAAGGAGAACAGGCTTAAGTGCCCCTGTATCCCCCAAACTAATAAGAAAAAGTACCAAGGCACAAACTTTGCCGCTTGCATCCCATGTGTCCCGCAATCCTCCATTTTTATGAACGTAAAGATTAAAGATCACTCACAACTTCTTGTCTACCCATGCACTTATAAATCTCATACACATAAAATTCTATTCAACTATGGTGCACAACACACCATGGTTAGAAAACCATTTTTAACCAAATACAAGATACCAGTTGTCAAATACAACTTCAAATATGCCAGAATGGCAGACAAATTGAAAGTTCTACTGGAATACAAAACAACTTCCTTCAGAATTGACCTGCAAGGCATACAGACGTCCATCAAAGGACTTGTCATGAACAACATAAACTAAAAAATTGTAGCAGGCATAGACTGGTTCACCCGAGTGAACCTCAGCATATGTTGGAAAACAAAAACCATGACTATCAAACACAATGGAGTCAATTTCAACATTCTTAAAGAACCTAACAATCTCATCCTAAGAGACACAGTATTTGTCCAAGTCATAAATCAAGACAATTAAAAACATCTAACCAAAGACAGTACCCTTCACATAATGAGGTACACCAAATTTAATAACATACAAACACAAAAGATCCAATGCTCAGAACTTGCAGCACTCCTAAATGAATACACTCATGTATTCAAGGAAGAACTCACAGAGTTACCCCCCAAACAAGAGGTCAAACATGACATTGACTTATGCAAAGTCATGCCCAAACCTGCACCCCTCTACAGACTCTCCCCCATGGAGACCCAAACACTTAAAGCCCACATCAAGGACAGCCTAGCCAAAGGATTCATTTGCCCGTCTGAATCCCCGTGGGGGCAGCAGTTTTCTTTGTAAAAAAAAAGAAGAATCTCTTTTCTTAGTTACTGACTACAGAGCACTAAACGCAAGTACAGTAAAGAATAAATACCCACTTCCCCTCATTGAAGACCTATTTTCAAGGCTCTTTGGAGCAAAAATTTTCTCGAAAATTGACCTCACATCTGGTTACAACCAAGTTGAAGTCAAGGAGAAAGACATACCAAAGACCACGTTCTGCACACAATTTGGGTTGTTTGAATGTAAAGTAATGAGCTTTGGGATGACCAACGCTCCCGCAATGTTTGTCATCATGATGAACCAAGCGCTAAATGGCCTCTCAAACACATTATGTTACCTCAACAACATCATATTTTCAAAAACAAAAGAATAACACCTCACGCATGTCTGCAAGACACTCAATCAACCTGCAAAGCACAAACTATACACTAAGCCTAGTAAGTGCCAATTTATGGAAAAGGAACTCTTGTTCTTGGACCACATTATCTCTGAAAGTGGCATCAAAGCAGACCCAGATAAAATAAAAGCCATAAATAACATACAACGCCCCACCTCTGCAAAACAAGTTAGATGCTTTCTTGGTATGGTAGCTTACCTAAGGAAATACATCAAAGACTGCGGAAAGCTCACCACACCAATCAATGACCAAACCAAAGTTAATGCCAAAAAGAAATTCATCTGGACACCAGAATGTGACAAGAATTTTCAACTATTAAAACAAGCTTTGATCAAAGCACCAATATTGAAATACCCTAATAACAACAGGTGCTACAAGCTTGAGTCAGACACTAGTGACACCGCCATTGGCACAGTCCTACACCTCTGCCAGCCAGGGCAGCAAGATTTCCTACCAGTATGTTATGAAAGCAGAAAACTAACAAACACTGAGAAGAGATACCCAATACATGATAAAGAATTGCTAGCAATATACCACACATGCAAGAAATGGAGATGTTACCTCAAAAGACACTTAAATGTCCGAGTGCTAACTGACCACAAATCCTTAATCTATTTCAAAACTCAGAACGCACTTGCGCAGCGCCAAACCAAATGGATGTCCTTGCTGGAACAGCTTAACCTGGACATCCAGTACAAAAAGGGGCAGAGCTGGTCACGGCTGATGCTCTCTCTAGGCTATGCCAGCCAAGAGAGAATCACCCTGACCACCTGGACCCTGACTGGCCCAACCTATACAACACTGAGTACAAGACAAAGGGAAAGAACCCCTCCACACATCAACTAACCCACAATACACTAGTAAGAAATGAAAAACATTTCCACATATCAAATGGCACAGTATACCAAATTATCAAAGATAAACACATTCCATACATCCCACTTGCACAAAGAGTCAACACTATACTAAGACACCATTGCCTTCTAGGACACACAAAGGCTAAAAACCTATATCTCACACTGAAAGAGATAGTATGGTGGCCCAACCTGAAGCAAGACATAATTGATGTTCTAAAAAAAGTGTACAGTATGTGAAAAATATGCCAGCACCAAGGCACCACAGCCAACAGTTAACCCAGTACCTGACCCTGAACTATTTAAGGTTTGGGGACTGGACGTAGTGGGACCCTTCCCAGAAACCAAAACAAATCAACATTTTCTAATTGTAGCCATTGACTTTGCCACATGTTGGCCCATCTGCTGGGCAACAAAAGATCACAAGGTGGAAACAATAAATTGATTCATCAATAAAGCAATCATAGCAGACTACAGCACTCCAGACTACAACATAACAGATGGAGCAAAGGAGCTAACAGGCCACGTAGTAAACAACAATCTAAAAACAAAGAACATCAAACACTCCACAACCTTGCCCTACAGGCCACAGGCCAACGGCAGAGTTGAACGCCCTAACAGCAGCTTTATCAGACCCCTGGAGAAATTAATGAATGGCAAAGCCAAAGACACATGGCCGCTATACGTAAAACATGCCTTACTAGTATCCCAGGTTTGTACCAATCAAGGGACAGGCTACTCACTGTTTGAACTAACATACAGATACAAGCCAGAAATAATCACCCACAATAACCAGCCATATGTAAAGATCCCCCAGGAAAACCTCTCACAGTAGAACAGAAACCAGCTCTACTTCACATACGCCTCAAAGCCAAACTGGCTGAAATAAAGAGACTCAAAGCTCAAAAAGTAACCTCAACAGAGGACCCACTCCCCATCAACTCCCCTGTCTGGGTCCTGGCTGGGAACAGGAAAAAGCTAGACTCAGTACACAGGGGACTAGGAAGAATCATCAGATACCAACCAGACAGGAACACTTACCTGGTTAAGTTCCAGGGTGCCAAAGAACCCATTACCAAAAAGTACCACAGATCTTGCCTCTGCCCTAGCAAAGGAGAACACTCAACTCAGTTGGTGCCCACTAATAAACAACTTCAGGAACATCAGGCGGCAGCCGTCAAGACAAAGCCCCCTCCAGATGTACCCAAGTAACCCCTTAAGGGGGGTGTTGAGGGTCTGGATGTACAAGTATTCTGGCTATTGCCATCACACCTAACATCCAGTCATTGCCCAATTTGGTGCCTTTCCAATATACTGTTTGACATACCAGAAATGGCAACAAACCAATATCACATGACTGTCCAGGTATCCAACAAATTGAACTCATCCAGCACATGCCAGCCCCTGGGTTTGGTCCAACTAATATTCCCGCCACAGCTAAATCTATATAAGCCTAAAGTATCATCCAATAAAACTTACTTCTTCTCCTCCTACTTTTATATTTGAAGCTTCCCCAAAAAGGCGCTCCTTATCACTAAGGTTAGGATTTCCTGTTGTGTGTCTGTGCTGCGCCTCAGAACACAACAAAAATGATGCTCACTACAAGGGCTGTAAGCCCCTTGGATATCCCTTTTGCATCCACATTTTCAGGTCCTTTGCCTCCTCCTATACAAGAGCCAACTTCACCTGAAATTACCAGCCCTTCTATTGAGGAATCCATCACAGACCCGCCTATTGTCACTACTGCACTGAACCTTGGGAATGGTCCCTGCCTAGTTGCTTACCCCATGGTTACCCCTGAATTGCAGCAAGTCATGTTGGTAGCCCTTGGGATAGCCTGTGAAGGAGCCATCCCTTGCCTTCAGTTGCAGTTCAGTCAAGTGGAATACTATGAATTGATTGTGGCTCCTCAAATTCCATAGCATCTCCTCTCAGCAGATGGCTCTGCTGAGCACCTACTTTCATCCCTTGTGCAGCCTGCCTTAGCCCACCATTAAATGATGTTAGGGCTCCATGTTCAAGAAATCTTATCTCTGCAAACAGCTGTCACTCATCACTGGGATCAATTTGCTGCCTATCAACAGTGGATCCACTCCCTTTTTTCCTTGGTATCAGACAATCAGCGCAACTCTGTCACCTCTCAGACCTGTTTGGTTAATTCTATTGAACAAATGCACCAATCCATCCCTGAACATGCCAGAGAGCGTCTACACAAGTTCTATCAGTTGGAACAGCCCTGGCACGCCCAAGTTGATTCCACCCTGAACGCCTATCTCACCAACTTTGAACAACTTGTAAAACAGCTCAATGCATTCATTACTTATTCTTTTGAGCAACTGCAGAAGGTAGCAGACCTTGTTGCTAAAGGCCTTAATGAGCTCAGTGCGGAATTTGATCAAGAAAGAGTTGTCACTGCCGCTGCCATTGCCAAACTCCAGAATCAAGTGAATGAATTATTTATGCCCAAGCCAGATGCTCTGCCTTCCCCCCAACAGATTATTTGGTGGATAGAGAGCAGAGACTATGGGATGCCATTTGAGAGCTACGTGCATCTACCTGCAGTCAGAGACGTCCTACTGAAGCTTCTTAGCCTGATCCACAGGTGCTTGCTTTGACCACTCAAGTTACTGAGCTATGGCAGGAACTTGCTGCCCTACACAAAATGGTGGCAACTGCTGCAGGTTCAGTTAAGGTTGTTGATGAAGATGACTGCTGCCCTGGCTTGCCAGAAGCCCCTCAAATCCAATGTGCTAGGGAGTTGATTGCCCTAGCTAATGAGCTGGATCATTTGAAACAGGACCATGCTGAACTTGATAAAGACATGCAAGAAATAAGTGAATTAATCAATTCAGTGAATGACAGGTTTGCTCATTGCCTCTCAGTGGGTCCTTCTCTTACCTCTTGACTGTATGAGCTTTCTACAGTAGTAACAACACAGGGCTAACGCCTAGACGTTACTGAGCAACAGACCACCTTAGCTAATAATACAAGTAACCACACTGCTGAGACCCTGACTACTCTTGAGGAGAGTGTTTATCAGCTGTGGTCCAGACAGCCCCCTCCAAATCTTAAGCAGAATTCTCCCTGCGCATAAATGTACTCAATAGCAATAATGATGGTCCAACTCCTGAAGCACATTTCAAGCCTACCTTTAAGCAAGTCTTCAATCCCAAAACCTCAACTATTGCAGATTTACTAACTATCTATGAAACTGCCACAAGACAAGCATCAGATGAGGTTAAGAAGAAACATATTTTGACCTGTCTACCCCTGACCTGCCAAGAGGTGGTGGTGTCTGAGCTGCCCACTATTGAGACTTGAGAAGATATGAAACAGCTTTTGATTGACAAATTTGGTGGTGACATTAGCTTGGAAGTGAAAAAGGACGCCTTCATGTACATTGCTTTCAAACCTAAGGAGACTCTAGTTGAATTTGCAGATAGATTCTACATGGAGGGACAACAACTGATAACAAGAAGACAGTTGTTGGCTCACAAAGCTTACATGGCTTGCACTCAAGCCCTCAAGGTTAATCAGCTTCTGTGCCTCAATTTCAAAGCCCATAAAGCTATGCTTTTCTCCATGAAGAGCATAAATGTGAGAGAGGGGGGCTAAACTAACTAAGTTTGGCTCCCATCCCAGTGGAACAAGCCACCAGGATGCCATCCAGTGAAGAACTGGGATGGCTTCTTGGAGGGGGGACCACAGGGAGGACACCAGGGACAACTGAAGGAAGTAGGTGTTCAAGCCCATCAGTATCAGGCCAGTGGGCAACCAAGGGGTGCGGGTGGGGGCGGGAGAGGACACCTCGGAGGGCCCAAGGAGTACAGAATGGCTCTGGGCCACGCTGAGGAGGAGGGGCATGGAAGGCAAAGCTTCTTCAGAAATGGGTGAAGTATGGTCCACAGTGTCCAAGTCCAAGTCATTGCACGTCAGGCTCTTGACCACAGCCTCTCCAGAAAAGAGAAGGCCGCTGGGGAGATCCCAGAGACTAGAAGGGTCTCTACCCACAATACAGGCAGACAAAGAGATATTACCCCACAAATCAGGGGAGGTGGTCCACAGAAGCAGCAAGAACAGCGCCAGGGAAAACATCACAAATTTAAGGGCTGGGAGTATCATAGAATTGTTTGCCACAAAATTTGGAGCAGGTTGGTACAAATTTCTGATGAAAAAAGGATGAGGGAAGTGCCAGCAGGGTAGTCTTAGCAAATTATAGTAACAGAGCAACAGAACAGGTTTAGAAGGCTTTACTATGGTTGCAAAAGCCTTGGGAGCAACAGCAAGCAAGAGCGGGTTTGAAAACAACGGGTTTAAAGGAAAATTTGAAATAATAATAGAAATTATAAGAAAAATCAATTGAAAACTTGAAGTTCAAACTTTGTTTTGGAAAGCAAAAGCAGGAAAGACAACAACTAGGTAAATTAATATTAATCTAGGGGCCCAGAAGAGAAGCCGGGTTCAAAACTGGCTGACAAAAGGTAAGCTTTGTACAGTAACTAACACTTTAATCCTTAGGACTGCAAGGACACAAATCTGGGTCCAAACAGCAATGGAAATAAAATTAAGTTTGCAAAGGACTCCAAAACTTTAATAATTTGGAAAATAGACAAGCAGGGGACTAGAAGTCCCCTTGCTTGCATAAAAGGAATGGGCTGCAAATAAAATGGGTCACATGACAGTGGAACTGAATCCAATTGGCTGGAGGCAAAACTTTGCTAGGCAGGTGCAGGGAGACTGGAGGGTTTCATTCCAATTTCCGCGGTCAGATCTGATTGGCTGGAAGGGGCACTGGTCATTTGGAATTCACTTGAGTTACTTAGTGCCAATGTGGCAACCTCTGATTGGCCAGCTCTAATGGTTTTTAGAAGTGGGCAATACCAAGCTAATAAGTAGTCTAAATTAACCAGTGTTTCTTCCCAGGAGGGAGCAACCAAAGGCAAAGGTTCTGCAGGGTAGGCCAGCACAAACCTCTCATCTACTGTGTGAGCTAAATCATTTAGGGAATGGAGGGGTTTGGCGGGCGTTTTAGAGCCTTTTTTGGTACAACAAGGGAAAATTGCGAAATCCAAAGCCAGAGGTGGCAGTGAATTTACAATAAAGACGTTGTTGCAGGATATGCACTATACCCACTCTGGAGCAGTTTTTTGGGAGAATTGTGCTGCCTCTAACTCTGGTTTGTCTTCCTGTGGCCCTTTCATCCTTACAATGAACTTTCAAAATCCTCCTCAATGTCAAGGTTGCCACAACTGTGGCCAGACAGGACACTATTCTCAATTCTGCTCCAATCCTTGGGTTGAAGGAGCTGATCCCAAGGAACAGGCGGGAAAAGAACAGTCAACCTAGAGGTGGAGACACTCTTGGTTGACAATTCTTCCCAGTCTCCTTCAATCCCTCCCTCTATAACCAACTCCAAGCCTGCTGATACCAAGGCTCCTCCCATTCTACTGTTGTTTCACAATATCTCTGACAACTCTGACTTGGACAATTCTGATGTTGATGACCCTGACACATACAGGTATTCAGTTCTTGCTATCCCCAAAACCATTGCAGTCCCCTACAAGTTACAATCAGGAAAGACTACAACAACTACTAAGCCTTTTTCTGAGGCTAAATAAGTTGTCTCTTGCCAATATCTTACACAAGCAAAGAGGTCCCCTGTGCTAGTAGAGTCATCCAAAGAAGCCGCTGAAGTTGCTGACGCTGTATTCAAGAATGTGTCAGTTTTGTTTCCTCTCCAAACTGTCTATAAGGAGTTTTGGGGATTAAGATGCATGATTGAGAAGTGATAAAAACTAGCAGAGGCTCAAGACATCCTGGCTGTTCTCCCACCCTTTGGTTGTACTACCACTTGCGTAGAGATATCAATTCAAAAAGTGAAGATCAAGGCCATCTTGGATACTGGATCTCCTATTAATGTTGTCTTCTTAAAGCTTGTCAAGAAGCTCAAGCTTGCCCATGACCTTAATTATCATCAGTTGTATGGTACAGCTGGGTTATCCATGACTTGCGCCATAGGAGCATATTCTGCTCTCCCCATGCAGTTTGGCAAGCTTCTCTTAGCCGCCCCTGCTGTTGTCTTGAAGAATGAGAGTTACAATCTCCTAGTTGGTACCCAGTTCCTTAGGGAATATAATGGGATCATCAACTTGAAGAATGGTTACCTCTCTATTCTGAGTAAAAAGTCCCTCCAATCTTTGAGGAGCCAGTCAAAGTTCCCAGGAAGTGCCTCAAGATGTGTGCTTTAGAATATCACACTGGTGTTTTCACTCTAAAAACCCATACCCACTCCTCCAACAAGAAGTGTCTGCCCATGGCTTGTCCTGCATCTGAGGGGATCCCTCTCCTGGCCACGTCTGCTATAACCATTCCCCCTGGCTCTCAAGCCACATTAGACTCCCAAATATTCTATGAGCTACATGAGCAAACTTTCCTGGAGTTGTACTCTCCTCCCTCACTAGGTTGCAATGAACCTTACCTCTGTCCTGAAATCCTAGATGTCTCCCATAAGGACCCTGTTCAATTGCTAGTAGCCAACCTAACTGCTCTCCTCATAAATTTATCTAGAGGGCAGGTTGTTGGTTATGAAAAATTACTGAATGCTCCTGATTTCTTGTCCCTTCATCCCTTTGGTACATTCCAGGATTTTAACCTACCAGAAGACAAGCCCCAAGTCCTATCTTTGTTTACTGTGCAAGACTTCCCGCAACTATCCCTGGTTCAGCAGAAGGAGGTGCTCAATTTGCTAGATCAATTTTCAAACATCTTTGTCAAAGACAGCACTGACTATGGCCTGGCCAAAGTTTTTATCCATCAGATTGATACCAGAGACGCTCCCCCCTTCCGCGTTAAACCATATCACTGCAGTCACGTGAAGGACGCTCAGGTGTCTAAAGAGCTCAAACAACTGTTAGACACTGGGCTACTGGCCCCTTTCCAAAGTCATTGGGCTTCGTCCTTACTCATCCTAAAGAAGAAAGATAGAGGTCATTGTATTGTGATGGACTATCAACAATTAAACTCTTTAACCAAGAAGGATTCCTACCCCTTGCCGCATATTGATGATGATCTCTGCCGTCTTGAAGGCTCTAAGCTCTTCTCTGCTATGGATCTGACATTTGGATACTGGCAAGTTGATCTTTTGCCCAAGGACTGCCAAAAAGCCACACTCATTACATCTGAAGGGCTGTTTGAGCCTACTTGCATGCTCCAGGGACTCTGCAATGCCCCAGCTACCTTCCAACAAGCCATGGACTCCATTCTCTGCGACTTGAAACTGTCATGTGTCCTAGTATACTTAGATGATATAAAGGTTTTCAGTGCTACCTTTATTAATCACCTGACTCATCTCAAAGAAGTGCTCATAAAGATTTGAGAAGATGGCCTCAAAACTAAAACCATATAAGTGTGCTTCTTTAAAGAGCGTCTTGAATTCTTGGGTCATGAGGTGACCCAGACTGGGATTTGCCCAATGACCAAGAAGGTTGAAGCCATCAACAAAATGCTTCCACCCACCAACCTGAAAGAGGTAAAAGTCTTTCTGGGTATGATGGGCTACTACAGGCAGTTCATCCCCAACTTTGCCAATACTAGTAAACCTCTAGTTCAGCTGTTACATAATGTCCCTTTTGAATGGACCGCTAGCCAGCAGCAAGCCTTTGAGACCCTTAAACAGAAACTCAAAGAGGCTCACATCCTAGTGTATCCTAACTATGATAAGAAATTCATTCTATACACAGATGCTAGCGACCTTGCTAATGGGGCTATCTTGGCCCAACCAGAAAACAAAGGTGTGGAACATCCTGTAGCTTATACTTCCTGTGTTCTAAACAAACATGAGAAGAACTACAGCGTTACAGGGAAAAAATGTCTTGCCGTGTTGCATGCAGTCAAACAGTTCTGCCACTACATGTATGATACCCATTTCACTGTTTTCACTGATCACGCTTTGCTTAAGTAGCTACAACAGCTGAAGGAGCCTGAAGGGCGCCTAGCTAGATGGGCCCTCCGCCTGCAAGGTTATGACTTTAATGTGCTGCACTGCCCCAGAATTCAACATCAGAATGCTGACAGATTGTCCAGAATGCCCATCCTTGCTCTGCATCCTGCTGAGGCTGATCAACTATATGAACTAATTGGATATCCTTCCTCTTGAAAAAGCAAGACAGAAGAAGTCTGACTAGCCTTGTCCAAACTATCTGAGGATAGACTCATTTGCGACAATCAGCTCTTCAAGAAAGTACAAGATCAATACCTGTCTTATGTACAACCTAGTATTTACCTTTTGTTGGTGCTACAAGATCATAAAGAGACCGGGCATGGGAGGCAAAGCCAAGAATTTTGACTGGCTCTAGAAGAATTACTTCTGGGAAAACCTTTTCCTGCTGATTCCAGATGTCATAGCTAGTTGCCACAACTGTCAGCTCCAGAAACCACAAGCTGCCTCCCACAAGTTCAAATTAGTTCCCCTTCAACATGCCTTTCACACTGTCAGCATTGACGCTGTAGGTCCTCTCCCCTGCTCCTGCTCTGGTTGCTGGTTTATCCTGATTGCTGTTTATTACTTCAGCAAGTGTGTAGAAGCTTGTCCTACTAAGGACATCACTGCTGAAACAACTGCTGCCTTCCTGTTGCAAGATGTTTTCTACTGCCATAGCTGCCCTCAAGTGTTGCTATCTGACAATGGGACTAATTTCAACACCAAGTTGATAACCTCTGTTGTTGAGGCCTTGGGTTCTCACCAGTCTTTCTCTGCCCCTATAATCCTTCTACCAATGGAGAAGTTAATTGTTCAAATTCAACACTGGTTTTTATCATGAGGAAGCTCACCTACTCTGATGCTGCAAACTGGGATCTATACTTACCTGCTGCTCTCTTTGCGTATTGTCTTAGCAAACATTGTGTCACCAGGTATTCCCCCTTTGCTATGCTGTATGGGTGGGAGGCTACCACTCCGTTGCTCTTGGGGGCCCTCTGCTCTCCTCTGATAAGGCCATGAATCCTGACAACCATATCAAATATCTAGTCAACCACATAATTGACATACAGACCACTGCTTATACCTATGCATATAAGACCAAGATGCTTGAGCTCTTCCCTGATAATGCTGGATGCTCCCCCTTGCCTGAGTTCAACATTGGGGACCATGTTCTCTACTATCAACATAGAGTGAGAGAACAAGCTCATAATCTAGACTTGTTGTGGATTGGGCCCTTGGAAGTGACTTTCAAGCAAGGGTCTGAGTACACCATGAAACTCCTCTCTAGTGTCATCTGTTTGCCTGAGTACATGTCAAGTTTCTCTGCAAGTATCACCCCCCTAAGATCAATCTAGAGGGGTCAAAGTTGTGAATGCCGCCATTCACCATGTTTTGATTTTTCCTTTGGTAGGTTATTTTGAGGACAAATCTCTCTCTTTTGCTTTTGCCTCTCAATATGAGTCTTTATCTGAACTGGGAAATACAATTTTTTGGTTTCCTGACTCTGCGCAACTCACTTGCCCCACTCATGTTTGTGGCAAGTGATCCTACTGTCCAATTACTGTTTTGTGGTAAAGCTACATAGTATATATTCACAATTTTTATATCCAATAAAATTTAAGTTCTATTCACATTTTTGTCTTTGTGTCTTCCAGTACTTTGGTGTCTCTCTCTAGCCACAACTAGTAGAGATTATTCATCCAGGGCCACTGTGATGGTCCGCATGTTTGGTGGTTTGCAGACAGAGCTAATGTTGGCCAAGTGGAAGTTTAGTGACTGTTGTTGAAGAAATATGGCTGAAGAACCCAAAGATGATGGTAAAGAACTAGTGGTCCAGAGAAATGAGCTGAGATTTTGCTGAATTGATTTACCAAAGTTGGAAAATGTGGAATGTTTTGCCTTGGTTTAGTAGTAAAATCAAGAAGGAATGTGGATAGAAATGTGGGTAAGATTTTTTTATTAAGTTCCTAGGATAGATGAAGGTATGTTGCTATAAGAGCTAGATACAAAGTTGTTTTGGTGGAACATTTTCCTTGGATTTTACAAGATTTGTAGATATATGTGAAAAACTTTGAAGAGGTTCAAAAAGAACAGTTTAAATAGTATTCTACTATTTATATGGGTTTAGGTTGAATGCAGGGAAGACTGGTGCCAGAATAATGGACCAGTTAACGCTTTGATGCGCAAAAAGTTGTTGCTTTGAGCGGTTTGAGCTGTGGAAATTATTTTCCTAGTTGGATCCCGGTGGAACTTCAGAAATAGTCTAATTCTGCGCTCTGCATTCATTGGCTGAGTTCTGGCATGTTTCCTGATGAAAATAATTGGTTGGAAGCCAAAAGCTTAAAGTATAAGCAAGGAAATAGTGAATTAATACTTTAAGCTTTTAAAAAAGTAAGTATTTAAGCTTAAGTTATTATAGAAAAAGTGAGCGGCAATGGTTTAAGCTTCTGGAAAAAGCCATTTTGAAGGCGGAATTATTGGAAAAAGGACACTATAAGAAGGTGGCTGGCTGGAAAGTTACAGGGTCTTTCTGGGTCTTTGACGGGGTCTTTTCTGGGCCTTTTGAGTTTCTGCCAAGAGGTTTTTGAAAGCCTTTTGATCACCAGGAGGAGCTTGGTTGGAATTATAAAAGTGAAATAACAAGGCCACTGGAGCCATAAAGAAAGCTGAAGCCCACAATAATGGAGCAGGAGCCCAAGAATAAGAAGCTGGATCCTAAGCGCGGTGCCAGAGTCCAAGTTTAAGGTGCAGGAGTCCAAGTCTAAAGAGCAAAAGTCCAGAACTAAGGTACAGGAGTCCAAGATCAAGTACAAGGAGTCCAAGATATTGTTAGAGGGCTCTAATTATTGACAAATCCATATTGTTTCCTTGACCCCTGGGCCATATACCAGAAGGTTTCTAAGGGGATCTTCCTTTTGAGAGTAAATAAAAGACCATTTTGACCCCTATACATATTTCTGAGATACATTTTCCCTTACTAGAGAATGACAACCCCTTTCAGCTGGTCCCTGGCTACAATCCAGGACACAATTTGGGGGCTGGTGGATAGGAGCCCCACAGCCACAAGTTAATTGCATAGCCTTCACTGCCATCTAACTGAGACTTAGTACAAATCCAATCCTAAGGTTAGAATTCCCTGTTGTGTGTCTGTGCCGCGCCTCAGAACACAAAAAAGGACATTTAAACTTCCAAGTACTAACTGACCATAAATTCTTAATCTATTTCAAAACTCAGAACACACTTGCACAACGCCAAGCCAAATGAATGTCCTTGCTTGAACAGCTTAACCTGGACATCCAATACAAAAAGAGGCAGAGCTGATCATGGCCAATGCTTTCTCTAGGCTATATCAGCCAAGAGAGGACCACACTGATCACCTGGACCCTGAATAGCCCAACCTATACAACACTGAGTACAAGACAAAGGGAAAGGGCCCCTCCACACATCAACTAACCCACAATACACTAGTAAGAAATGAAAAACATTTCTACATATCAAATGGCACTGTATACTGAATCATTAAAGACAAACATGTTCCCTACATCCCACTTGCACAAAGAGTTAACACCATCCTAAGACATCACCGTCTACTAGGACACACAAAGGCTAACAACCTATACCTCACATTAAAAGAGATAATATGGTGGCCCAATCTGAAACAAGACATAATTGATGTTCTGAAAAAGTTCACAGTGTGTGAGAAATACGCCAGCACCAAGGCTCCTCAGCCAACAGTTAACCCAGTACCTGACCCTGAACCATTTAAGGTTTGAGGGCTGGATGTAGTAAGATTCTTTCCAGAAACTAAGACAAATCAACATTTCCTAATTGTAGCCATTGACTTTTCCACATGCTGGCCTATCTGCTGGGCAACAAAGGATCACAAAGCATAAACAATAAACCAATTCATTAACAAAGCAATCATAGCTGACTACAGTACTCCAGACAGCAACTGTGGTAAGTTTGACTCCCTGGTGATTGACTCCCTGGTAGTTGACACTCTAGTAAAGTGATAATTCAGCTTTTGCCCTGATTGACAACTGAAAATTGACACTTTTTAATTAACAGATCTTGATGTACTGAAAACTTTTAATATAAAAACTTAAGCTATACAGCTATGGTATACTAAAGTGACTGCAGAAAGCTCAGAAATGCAATAAAAACAGTAGTTTAATTAATAGAAATAAGAAATTATTTCTCATTTTACTATGTAATTTACACTCTTTATTATAAAAATATTTTTTATTACCATAAAAATTAAAATTCCAATGAGACAAAAATAAACATAAACACAAAAAATAAATTTATGTAAAGTATGAAAAAATATTTAATGTTTATTTGATATAGTTTATATAAGCATAACTATGAATATCATATGTTTTACTAGTAAATTAACAAAAATAAGACATTTCAAATTACTTTCAACTATAACTATTCATCTCAAACTTACCATATATACATAAAATAATCAGTTTTATCTAATTAAATCAAAAATAGAAAAACTAAAACTAAAAAATAAATGATCAAAACTAATAAGTAAACATTAAAGTTAAAAAAGTTAAAAGTTAAAACCATAGAAGCAAGCAAGTTTACTCTTTGACCTTCTTCCCCTTTTTCACTTTAGCCCCTTCCAGGAGGGCAGTGGCAATAAGCTTAAGCTGCTGTTTAAGTTCAGAGGCCTTGTATTTGTGCTTAGCTGCACACTGGATGGCCTTGGTGAAGAGGGTGGGGCGGGTTGTAGGCTTGGTGGGGGGACACAGTTGGAGAGATCACGCAGCTTGGAGATGATTTTCTCCTGCTTGTGCTGCAAGAGGGAAAAGAACTTATTGAATTTTGGGTGGAGTCCAAAGTTGGCCTTGAGGTGTTTGTGGTAAGCCTCTAGCGCTGAGGTGGTCTTGAGCTCACCATTCACTGCCGCCCGGTACACATTCCAGCTGGCCTTGGCACGGTCCTTGCCTTGCATCTGTGTGACGACCTTCCCAATCCACTGGGGCTCAAAGTAACCAAGAAAAGGCTTGAACTCTGGGTGCTTCACTATGTAGGGATCCTTTGAGAGCACCTCAAACCCCTGTGCAGTGTGCTCTGGTTTTAAAAAAGCCAAGGCACTAAATTGTGCCAGCACAAATCTGCAGGTGTCCAAAGTATCTCTCTGGCTCAACCTACTAAGCTTGGCGTGGGCCTGCATGTTACAAGCAACTGCTTGGCAGAAGTGAAAGTGGCACCCCTGCACCTTCCTGCTAAACAGCTGCTCAAATGCATTGAACTGAGCAGGCTCAAAGTCCATAATGCACACGCAAGGCCCAAGAGCTCTTAGCCTCACCTTTTTCTGAGTCCAGGGTGGCCTAGTCCTTGTCAGAGGCAGGTGAGTTGGCGCAGGTGTGGGGGGAGTCTTCTTTAATTCATCATTGTTGGCAGGAGAAAGGAGGGCAATTGCTTGGCAAAGGATGGAAAAAGCGCAGGTATAGATGGCCTCAGTGGCCCCAGGAAGAAGAAAGAACACGAGTGGAATCACCCAGATGTCAATCTGGGCATGGACTATTCAGAGCTGCTTGAACATCCAGGGGCAAGTGGCAAAGATACCATTAACTAGCCAGATTGACGCCCTTTTCAACTCCATCAGGTTCTAATGATTTAAGTAGCAGATTATACGGTCCTTGGCTGCAGGCCTGTCATCATGAAGCAGGAAGCGCTCTCCACTTGGAAGCTGCTTAAGCTCATGAGTGAGTGTGAGCTCAGAGAGGACGTCAGAAGCCTTGGGAGGAGGGGAATTGGAAGCAATACACTTATTGCTGATGAATTCAACCAAATGCTCCTGTGTTGGTACCAACTTGAGATTGTTGGGTTTGAGATGTTAGAGGGCCTTGATGGCCAGATCTGATGTGCAAAGATAAGAGGATGTGGGTATTACTTGCACAAGGTATCACTTTAACATCCAAGTGATTAGATGATTGGGGGGCTCACAAGTGTGCTCCCTCTTCTCCAAAGTTACTTGCTCCCAGCCCTTGGTGTTCAACTGAGCCCTGCAAGTCTTATCCTTGCAGACAAAGTGCTTGCTTTTGGTCTGCTGCTTTTGGTTGTTGCAATTAAAGATATAATTGTCGGCAACGTAACCAGGGCCGCCCTTTATGGACATGATTGAAAAGTACCAGGAGAAGCGCTTGGGAACTTTAAACTATCTGACCATGTTGCAAATGTTGTGGATGGCCAGTGGATCCCAAGCCACATGACCAGAAGCTTTAAACTTCTTGGAGTAATCCTCTGGCTCATCTTGGGAGTCAGATGAAGAAGGAGGGGAAGAGCCATTGGGAGGGGAAGGGGAAGGGTTCTTCAGGGCCTGCTTGAATGCCTTCTTTTTCTTACCAGAAGAAGAGATGGGCTTCTTGGCAGCCTTTGACTTCTTGATATGTTGCTCCTTGATGGGCTCGGAGTCGGCCTCTGAGTATTAAAATGAGTGGTTGGTAAGATTATCATCAGATTTATTAGGGGAGAATTTTTTGGGGGGGAGATGAAGGAGATGTAGAAGATGAGGGTGAAGGGGGGAGTAGGAGGAGATGAAGTAAGAGGAGATGGAGTAGGAGGAGATGTAGTAGGAGACTTTGCCTTTGCAGGCTTCTTGGCATGCTTGGGAGTGGAGGCAGTTTCTTTGAAGCCTTTGGAGGCTTGGCGCTTTGGCTGTTGGCTGTTGTTGTTTGATTTTGTCTAAAGAAAAGTTTAGCATTGTAAATAATAGAAGTATGAAAGATATAAAACACAGAGGTAAAACAAAGCAAAAGTTAAATGAAAAGGATGCAAATAAAGTTTTATTTATAAAAAACATAAAAAAAGAAATAGAAGCAAAATAGAAACTAGGAGTATAGATATAAAGGTTAAAACATAGAAAATAAGTGAATTTATGATGAAGCATCAAATATGTTAGGTTTAGCATAACATCTTAGTGTTAAATCAATGTAAAAGTTTAATTGAAACTCAAAAAAATATATGAAAGTTATATGGAGAGTAACAGAAAAAGTAGAGATTATAATAGCAAAAAAATTATTATATGAAATTTTTTATTGAGAGTTGAAAATTCAAATCATAGTAAAGTGTCAAGTTTGACACTGTCAATCAGCCAGAAAAAGCTGAATTCTCACTGTCAAGTATGCTGAAGTTGAGCAGAAACATCAAATTTACTATGTTTTTTACATATAAACCTTGCTTAAATTTAAACCGTGTTTGAAAGTTAACCCAAAAGAAAGGCAGTTTTGTATGCTCAAAAATAAAAAATACAACATAAGTTAAAAAAGTAAATGAATGAGAATGTGTTTATTAGTGATTATGGCATGCTGTGAGGAGCTGAGAGTGAATTATTTACCATAGTGTTGGTTAAAACGTTAAGAAGCTCTCTGTACTAATCTCCAAGTTAAAGTGTCAAGTGGTGCTCATAGTGTGTCACATATTAATTTAGCCTTAATTCCAAGCCTTTGATTAGTTAAATCCAAAACCAATCAGGTGTCAAGTGGATAGGACAAACAAAGAAAGTGTCAAGTTTCAGTTTTTTATAAATTACATATGAAATCTCTTAATAAATTGGGCTTAATTTATGTGACACCACTTAATCTAAAAACCCAGTGATGACATAATGTAAAACAAGTGGGGTAGTTGATTAATTCTATGCCACTAAATCCAGTATAGTGGTGCTTGAAAGCCTAATCAATGACTATAAACACTAATAATAAAAATATAATAGTAAATAACAAATTTTATATAAGCGCATATGTATTTTATTAATAAAATTAAAATTTGGCTTAAAAAGTGTCAAACTGGTCACTTTTGGGTTTAGAGTGTCAAACACAGGCTTTTTCATTTCTATTAGTAAATTTACTTATAAATTGCCCCTTAAATTGGTATTTCAGCTAATCAATTTATTAAACAGAGTTGAGTTTGAGTAAATTTAACCTTGGATTTTGGTTTTGAACCCCTAAATTACTAGTAAAAATTAGCTTAAAATTGGTTGAGCCAAAAATACTAATAGATTCACATATGTAGCACTCAACTCCCTGGTACTTGACACTTTGTCAAGTACCAGGGAGTCAATCACCAGGGAGTCAAATTTACTACAGTTACCAACCAGGGGTGTCTCTTGAGCGGGTTAGGTGGGGTCTTAGTTCTTTCCACCTGTCTTGGGCTGAGAGAAGATAGAGTTGCTTCCCTTTGGCGGTGACCCTTTTAAATGCTTAGGCTTGGCGGTGTTTTTGTTTTCAGACTTCTTATTCTTGCTTTTTGTCTGAGCCTGGGAATTAGGTGGTTTAGGAGGAGGATTTTTTTGGTTTTGTGTCATTGTTTTTAGGCTTAGATTGGCTTTCAGGCTGACTCTTGAGCTTATTAAACTTTGACTTGAACAAAACTTGCTGAACCTGTTTGGCAACAATTTTGCGGACAGTCAGGGTTGCATCCTTTTTGGCAGCTTTGGTTTGTGTGGTGGCCAATTTTTTGTGTTTTTTGTGTTCAGCAAGAGCGTGTTTGTTGATCTCTTGGCTACATGCTTTTCTAAGCATCTTGTTGTCAACCATGATATGGGCAAGTATGTTCTATTCAGTGTATGATACACCATAGGTGAAGAGGTATTGGCTGACACAGAGTGACTTGTAGGACTTGGCCATAACAGGGAGCAACATGACTATCTTTAAGCCAGAGAGATACTGTTTCTTGTTTGCAATCTGTTTGGTAAGCATTTTAAGCTTAGCATCGTGTAGCAGAAACTGTGCAAAAGTTTGAATCTCTGTGTGCAGTATATGTCCGCTGCAAGTGAATTGTGGCATCTTGATACAACTGTACTTGTTAGAAAAAATACCATCTGAGAAGTGCTCCTCAAGTCAATTAACCAAACATTGATGTTTGTTAATAGTCATGAATGTGTTGACAATAAAGGCACATATCTTGGTTTGAACAGACCACAGACATAATAAGAGTTCAGGCATGGATGGTACCTTGTGTCCATTAGGTCTAGGCTTGCATGTTACATATGCTTCTATGACGGTCTTAACGTTTGTGTCTAAAATTGAGGCTGACGTTGGATTGGTGACCTCAATAAGTGCTCTGATGGGCTCTGTTGTCACGGGACATTGGGGTCTGGCACTAAAGAGGTTGGCGGCAGTGGGTTTAGTAGACAACATCTTGGGACCTGGCGGGGCGGTACATAGTAAACAGGTTACAGTTTAGAGGTTAGGTGTTAGTGTAGGTGCAGACACCAGCTTATAGAACCAGAGGAGTGAGAACAAGAAAGAGAATAGCTTTGAACAAAGTTGATTTATTGAAGAAACAGTGCTTTTAGTTGTGCTGACTATTTGATTTACATCTCATCAGAAGCACATAGCCTTGTTTATATACCTGAGTGGCTTGGCTGAAGCAAGCTGAGTGGTGTGAGACAGTTTGGAGTGTTTGGGATGTTTGAGAAGCTTCTCAAACGTTTGAGCTGTTTCAAATCTCAAGTGTTTCATGATGTGATTGGGTATGTAACATTGTATTTCAGATGACTTATTCTAGATAACCTAATCTGAAATTATCATGATGTCATTGTCTTGAGTCAAGTCAATGATGTCATGATTGGTTTCAGGTGTTTCAGGTATTGTTCTTGTTTTGTGCCATAAGACAGAATTCCAGGGGTATTTTGTCTGAGCGTTTTCTTCATCACAGATGAGCAGTTGTCTATCATCAGAACAGGTGGGATGTTGGATCCAGAACTTAACAGTTGGCTATAGAACAGAGATTTTTTAAGCCATGTGTTGATCAAGTCACCTATGTTTCTTGCACATTGAAATGCAATAATAGGTCTCCTATGTTCAAATACAGGATGATCTCTTAACAAAGGCGTTAGGGTTAGGCTTTGCCCTAAGTTCAGAAGTCTATGGTTGGGATGCCAGACAGTCTTGAAAATCAGGAGGGCCTTGGACATGGTGTTGATTGTCTTAGGCGCTAGGAGTTTTGTTGGTTAACATATTTTTCCTGGTGAATGGCAAACTTGACAAAGCAAGGAGGATAGCCGCAAGCTCTTAGGCGGGCAGCAAACTTTGCTCTAATATCAAGGAAGTCAAGTTTGCAAGATGAGTTTCTGATGTATTGTATAATTTCTGTCTTGATTCAGGATTTGATAACATCACAGGGGTGACACAAATTGTATGGCAGATACAGGTAACAGTTAAGAACCTTCTGGTGTACACATACTTGTAGCTGTCCAGATCAAGCAAAAAATTGGTCTTTAAATATGACTGTGTCAAGAAACTCTATCTCTTGTTTTGTAGTGTCTAGTGACAGCTTGGACCAGGTAACTTTCAGATTGTTGTATGCAATCTTATGGGCTTGAAAGAACTTTTCAATGGCAGTATGAAAGTTGTGTAGGACTACAAAAATATCACCAATATACCGGCGGTAGTACAGGAGCTTTGCTTCAAGGTTGTCGGCCAAGACCTCTAAAAGCAGTCTTCTCTCAAGAGCCTGTAGATAGATGTTTGAAAATGACGGGGAAAATGGTGTACCCATTGCAACACCTTGTCTTTGTGTAAAGACTTGTCCATGGAAGGTAAAGTGATTGTTACACATTACAAAATTCATGAATTCTTCCAGGATTGTCAGTTGGCTAGCAGGATACATCTCCGAGTGGTAGTTCTGAAGGTAATCCATAATAGTTCTAGTGGCTGACAGTGGTATATTGGTGTATAGCAAAGACACATTTCCTGT
The DNA here is from genome assembly GCA_014839935.2 of Entomophthora muscae. Classification (NCBI taxonomy): domain Eukaryota; kingdom Fungi; phylum Entomophthoromycota; class Entomophthoromycetes; order Entomophthorales; family Entomophthoraceae; genus Entomophthora; species Entomophthora muscae. Next base: position 5,571 of record QTSX02001080.1, on the reverse strand, counting down.
GAACATAACATAATTGGGTGGCAGGCGTAACTCTTGAATTTTGGTAACAAAACTCTTAGAATCTTTGAGAATAAAGTTTTCTGCGTACTGTGCGCTCACCGCTGCTTGTAAATAGTAATCAATCCATATTGACATGCGGCTGGTAATATAGGAGTGTGATAAACCCAGTGAGCATCCTTTTATGGGTGTCTTGTGAATCTTTGGTATAATGTAAAAAGTGGGATATGACCAGTTGGGCTGGTCTCAGGGAGTGTGCAGGTACTCAATTGGTATTCTTGTCAGTTGGTCAGCAATTCCTGGGGATAACATGAGTTTGTGGACGTGGCTAGTCAAGAACTTGAACTCTTGACTGCTAAGCACATTCCAGAATTTGATAACAGTGTTATCATATAACGTTTCCAGTAACCATAAACCTGCTCAAGTTATGCTATGAGAGTTGGCATCATAAAAATCAGTGTCTGACAGCTGTTGAAAACATTCATCTCTGTACCAAGTTCTATTAACAATGATGTGTCCAAGGTTCTTGTCTGCAGGCCTTATAATAATATTGTTCTTGAGAATCAGGGCCTTTAGATAGTTTATTTTGCTTTTATCATAGTTCAACTTGAAATGTGGAAATGTTGTGGAGAGCCTTGTCTGTACACTTGCTTTTAAAAAGTCAAGATATCCACAAATGTTTGGAGGTGTACAGGCAGGGGTCCAGTTGGACTGCAATTTCACATGAAACCTGGGAACATAGTTAGGGCTCTCTGGTTGTCCTGTAAAGTGTGCTCTAATCTTAGTGATTTGGTCAAAGTCTTCCAAAATGTGTTGTATATCAGTTGGTTTGAACCAAGAAACTGGTACAAAATTTGTACCCAGACTGAGTATCTTAACTGAGAGCTTGTTCATTGTAATGTCACTATAATTGTGATAACCAAAGTTCTTGACGTGGACCTCCAAGTCATACGCGTTTGAATTAAGCAAGATACACAAAACACAATCTGATTCAGAGAGGTTGTAGAATTCATCAGGAACACAATTGGATAATATAGAGACATTTATGAATTTCCATAAGAAAGGAGAAAACTCAGCTGGAGGGCGGTTCCTAGAGTGGCGCTGGACTTTGACACCTTGACGGTTTGCTTTGTCATGAAGATGTCTTAGTTCTTTTCACCGGTCTTGGGCCAGGTGAAAATGAATTTGCTTTCCTTCGGCGGTGACCCTTTTAAATGCTTAGGCTTGGCGGTTTTTTTGTTTTCAGACTTCTTATTCTTGCTTTTTGTCTGAGCCTGGGCATTAAATGGTTTAGGAGGAGGATTTTTTGGTTTTGTGTCATTGTTCTTAGGCTTAGATTGGCCTTTTGGCTGACTCTTGGGCTTGTTGAACTTTGACTTGGACAAAACCTGCTGGACCTGTTTGGCAACAATTTTGCGGACAGTCAGGGTTGCATCCTCTTTGGCAGCTTTGGTTTGTGCGGCGGCCAGTTTTTTGTGTTTCTTGTGTTCAGCAAGGGCGCATTTATTGACCTCTTGGCTACATGCTGCTCTAAGCATTTTGTAGTCAACCATGATATGGGCAAGAATGTTTCATTCAGTGTATGGTACACCATAGGTGAAGAGGTATTGGCTGACACAGAGTGACTTGTAGGACTTGGCCACAACAGGGAGCAACATGGCTATCTTTAAGCCAGAGAGATACTGTTTCTTGTTTGCAATCTGTTTGGTAAGCATTTTAAGCTTAGCATCATGTAGCAGGGACTGTGCAAAGGTTTGAATCTCTGTGTGCAGTACATGTCTGCTACTTTTGAATTGGGGCATCTTGATACAGCTATACTTGTCAGGGAAATTATCAGCTGAAAAATGCTCCTCAAGTTGATTAATCAAATGTTGAAGTTTGTTAATAGTCATGAATATGTTGACAATAAAGTCACACATCTTGGTTCAAACAGACCGCAGACATGGTAGAAGTTCAGGCATAGGTGGTACCTTGTGTTCACTAGGTCTAGGCTTGCATGTTATGTATGCTTCTATAATGGTCTTAACGTGTGTGTCTAGGATTGAGGCTGACGTTGGGTTGGTGACCTTGATATGTGCTCTGATGGGCTCTGTTGTCACAGGACAGCGGAGACCGGCACTAAAGAGGTTGGCGGCAGTAGGTTCAGTAGACAACATCTCAGGACCTGGCGGGCGGTACACAGTAAACAGGTTAGGGTTTAGAGGTTAGGTGGTAGTGTAGGTGCAAACACCGGCTTATAGGACCAAAGAAGTGAGAACAAGGAAGAGAATAGCTTTGAATAAAGTTGTTTTATTGAAGAAACAGTGCTTTTAGTTGCGCTGACTATTTGATTTACATCTCATCAGAAGCACATAGCCTTGTGTATATACCTGTATGGCTTGACTGAAGCACACTGAGTGGCATGAGACAGTTTGGAGTGTTTGGGAATAAGAGAGTGTACCTGAAGCGTTTGGGATGTTTGAGAAGCTTTTCAAACGTTTGAGCTGTTTCAGATATTGTTCTTGTTTTGTGTCTGTAAGACAAAGTTCTGGGGGCGTTTTGTCTGCGCGCTTTCTTCATTACGGACGTGCAGTTTTTTTATCATCAGAACAGGTAAGATGTTGGAACCAGAACTTAACAGTTGGCTATAAAATGGAGATTTTTTGAGCCGTGTGTTGATCAAGTCATCTATGTTTTTTGCACGTTGAAATGCAATAATAGGTCTCATATGTTCAAATACAGGATGACCTTTTAACAAAGGTGTTAGGGTTAGGCTTTAATATTGTCTTTATGGAGAAGTGTGTATCAATGATTGCCAAGAAGCTCAAAGAGGGGAGTGAAGAAGAGGCAGAGGCAGGGAGAAGGGGATTAACTTAACCACGGTTGGAGTTGTTAACACGACGTCAAAAAGAGAAAGGCAGAGATGACTCATCATCTGAGGTGAGTTCTCAAACCTGCAGGTTAGGTGGAGATGTGTGCTATGACATACAAAGCTCTTGAGATTGAGAAGCTATCATTTGTTGAGAAGCAGGTCTGCGCAGGAAAGATGTTTGCTCATAGGTTTATTGCTCAGGTTCAGGAGAGCTAGCACCATTAGAGGCACTATTGTTGTCATTAGCTGAGTGACAAGCGCCAAGAGAGCTTAAAATATGAGTGAGGCATTGTTCAAATAGATAGAACTTTCAATGATTCAGAAGGTAGTCAAGCAAAGAGTATTCTGAGCCTGATAAAAAGGCATATTTTGCCTTGTCCCGTTCAAAAAGCACATTGACAGGGCCAAGATCAAGAGGAAAGTCATCCAAAAAATGACAGTTAAAGACATGAGGGCGTCCAAACATGTGACCACAGCAACATGTGTACCAAAAGCCAATAGTAGTGCAGCACCATTCAAGTGCAAGGTTTAGGAGCCTGAATCTTGAATTCAGAGAACTTTGTCACAGACAGGGTTGGCGCGCTTATAGAACTCACAACCAAAAACTACGAGAATCTGGTGTGATGAAGGCAGTTGTTGGTTTGCAAGAAAACTTGGCGTAAAATAGGCACAGAGGCGGTCTGTGAGTGTAGGAGCATCTTGACCACGCACAATAGAGAGAACCAGAAGTGCACGAGAAAGAATGACAAAGAACAGTCTGTTCACAAGTGAGCTAGGAAAATTATCTGAGCAAGAGCAAGTGATGACACCATCTCTGGATGTCCAGGGGCAAATGAGGCAAATTGGATTGGTAGAGGCTTAGGATTCTATGTGTTTGGCAAACCTAACTGCCAAGTGTGTCATCCAGTGCTCAGATTCAAGCAATGGCTGTGATAGCTGATGCTTGGGTGGTATGTCAGAAAATACCAATACACCAGGCCAGTGCAAGCTTGTGCACTTTTCTAGTGTCCCCTGGAATGGCTCTCTTATATTAAGTTGTCCCCTGGATTGGCTTTCTTATATTAAGTGTCATCTTTAATCTATTTATCTATGTTAATCTAAAATCCAGCCTCCCTTTGGTCTCTGTCCCTTTATTAAGTGTCCCCTCGAAATGGCTCTCTTATATTAAGTGTCACCTTTGATCTATTTATCTATGTCAATCTAAAATCCAGCCTCCCTTTGGTCTCTGTCCCTTTATTAAGTGTCCCCTGGATTGGCTCTCTTATATTAAGTGTCCCCTGGATTGGCTTTCTTATATTAAGTGTCATCTTTAATCTATTTATCTATGTCAATCTAAAATCCAGCCTCCCTTTGGTCTCTGTCCCTTTATTAAGTGTCACCTGGAATGGCTCTCTTATATTAAGTGTCCCCTGGATTGGCTTTCTTATATTAAGTGTCATCTTTAATCTATTTATCTATGTCAATCTAAAATCCAGCCTCCTTTGGTCTCTGTCCCTTTATTAAGTGTCCCCTGGATTGGCTTTCTTATATTAAGTGACGCCTTTGATCTATTTATTCATGTTAATCTAAAATCCAGCCTCCCTTTGGTCTCTGTCCCTTTATTAAGTGTCCCCTGGATTGGCTTTCTTATATTAAGTGTCACCTTTGATCTATTTATCTATGTTAATCTAAAATCCAGCCTCCCTTTGGTCTCTGTCCCTTTATTAAGTGTCCCCTTGGATTGGCTCTCTTATATTAAGTGTTCGCTTGGATTGGCTTTCTTATATTAAGTGTCATCTTTAATCTATTTATCTATGTCAATCTAAAATCCAGCCTCCCTTCGGTCGGGCACTCGCTTCGCTCGCGTAAAGTATCCATGTCCTTAGAAAACAGATGCCTCCCTACCGGTCGGGCACTCGCTTTGCTCGCAGGGGAGTAGGGTGTCTCCGCGGCAAGCCGCCATTGGGCCTCCATGAGAACCCTATCGGGTAGCGGCAGAGCCCATGGGGCCCTCACCATGAGAACCAGACGGGTAGCGGCAGAGCCGCCATGGGGCCTCTCCCATGAACGTTATCGCGTTGGATCCCCCGGGGATCTAGGGCCTATAGGCCCATATATGGGGCCTCTACCCATAAACCCCCTACTCCCTTTACCAGAATCTCGAGGAGAATTCGATAGAGCTACGTTTTTTGTTTAATTTTAATTTTAGAAAAAGTTAGGGCTATTTTTATAAGTTGTGTATTGTGGAGTAAGTTGAACAAAAGTAGGGTTGTGGTAAGGGTTTAGGGTTGTGGTAAGGGATAGGGTTACTGTTAGGGTAGGGTTGTGGTAAGAGTAAGGGTTGTGGTTGTGGTAGGGTAAGGGTTGTGGTTTAGGGTTAGGGTTAGGGTTAGGGTTAGGGTTAGGGTTAGGGTTAGGGTTAGGGTTAGGGTTAGGGTTAGGGTTAGGGTTAGGGTTAGGGTTAGGGTTAGGGTTAGGGTTGGGGTTAGGGTTAGGGTTAGGGTTAGGGTTAGGGTTAGGGTTGGGTTAGGGTTAGGGTTAGGGTTAGGGTTAGGGTTAGGGTTAGGGTTAGGGTTAGGGTTAGGGTTAGGGTTAGGGTTAGGGTTAGGGTTAGGGTTAGGGTTAGGGTTAGGGTTAGGGTTAGGGTTAGGGTTAGGGTTAGGGTTAGGGTTAGGGTTAGGGTTAGGGTTAGGGTTAGGGTTAGGGTTAGGGTTAGGGTTAGGGTTAGGGTTAGGGTTAGGGTT
>QTSX02001079.1:0-41697 GCA_014839935.2 Entomophthora muscae | reverse complement strand
AACAAAAAATTGCAGCAGTTCCCTCCCTATTGGGAAACTTCCACAAAACCGAAAGGGTTTGAAAAAAGAAATTAAAAATCATTTATTTTTGAAATTGGCTTTTTATATATTGACGCCAGCTGCCTGCAGACCGCACGGCCGACTGCCCGGTGTCTGCGGACGCACGCCCAACCTAAGCTGCCTGCGCGCGCCTGCTACCAGCCAGCAGGGGACGCTGCATCCCCCAAGCGGAACTGTCCACCCCGTCCAGATGGGAAATTTCCCAATTGGGAATCCAAAATCCAATTTCGAACTTCAAAAATGGGAAGAACTGCTGCCAAATTTGGAGGGTTTGACAACAGCACTTAACAGATAATGCATCAACTGCAGAATTTGAATTTGGATGAATGAAAGTGCCTGAAAAACTCAAAGCCCTGCATTGCCAGAATTAACCATGTCATTGCTTTATGACCGCTCCACTCCAATACCAATCCCAAGTGGAATTCCAGACAACACCAAGTGTTTGGGGTTCCCTATCCAATTTTTTGCACTATCCCTTCCCCACCAAGGATGGTAGTATATAATAAATCTCAATCATGATGGTAGTTTGTGCTATCATGAGTAAAATTACCCCTCAGCAACTATCACATAATCAATCTACGACACTCACAAGAAGTTAAACTGGATACTAGGCTTTGTCTGCCCTTTCCCAGGATCAGAAGGTGAATAATCAAATATGTCAGCTATCCTCCCAACGCCAAGGATGAGGGCCACACCAATATAATCAACAGCATGAGCCATTCAGCTATCCATCTGGAAAGTACTGCTGCAAGGAGCCTTTGGCTCGGCTCCTCGAGCTTTGCTCTTGGCCCATGCTGGTATTGCCTCCTCACCAGTCTGCAGCCATATCACCTGCGCGACTGCATGCTCATGTATTTCACCGGTATTTGGACATTATAACATACACGCCAAAAGTCTTTCTATGGATGATTATGGTCTATCAATTGTGAAGCGCTCACAGGCTTCCAAGTTGCCAACTTGGTTCCTTATTTGCTAAAGTACTTCCCCAATTGTTGGGTCTTTACACATGCACACGTCAACTCAGGTTTTGCCATTATATGCCAATGTAGGTTACAATCCTTTGTCCAACATGGGTCCTTGTTTGGTTAGTAATGTGGAAGCTGCAACCTGATCAAGCTGCTGTGTCAGGAAATCCTGGTATATTGGGGTTGACTGATCAATATCCCTATCACTGAAGCTGTGGGTTGACATTAGATGGGACACAGCCAGAGTGACACAGCTATTCGGAATACAGAGAAACTATAATAAGGACTCGGCCAGTATCACTGAACTTGTTGAAGGTCTTGCTGGTGTACTTGGGATCCACTCCAACCAGGGCTGTGTCTGCCTTGTAATCACCAGATTCACACATTAGCTTAAGCAGGATGATGTGTTTGATGTCAGGGATGCGCTTCTGGGCGGGCTTTTTAGCAGTGGGGATTAGCTTGTTGGCATTGGGCACAACACAGGGCATGGGTCCCTTGTTGTAGAAGGCTGCATTCTTTTTGAGCACCAACTGTCCCTCATCAGTTTGGTAGAACTCAGGATCCTTGTCCTCTTCCTGGTCACCATCACTGACGTAGGGCTTGTAGCTAGTATCAAGTACAGGCTTCACCTTCTCCAGCATGGCTGATGGGACTGACTCTTGCCAGTACACAACGTCAAACATATACAAAGTAAGCTCTACCTCCTTGTTTCTAACCGTTTTTGTTGTGGTAACCTTTGTGGGCTTCCAGGTCAGCTTGGGGACCTGAGGGTTGATGCTCTGCAACCTAGCAGCTTGTGCTCCTTGAACTGGCTGTGTCAGTGCAGCGTCATTATGGAACTCTCCTCTCCCATCTCCTTCTTGAGTAGGCACTTGGGTTGCACTAACTCTATTCTTTGACCCACGAGGGCAACTGCGACCACAGTGCACAACAGGTGCATTGGTACTCTGTTGTTGTGTTTTTTTTCATTTTAAAATTTAATAAAATATTAAATAAAACTTAATTAAGTCATACACTGGTTTTTAATTTTTACTTTTTATCTGAATATGGATATTTGATTAATATTTTTCCCCTCATCCCAATTATAGATTTTTTATTTATTAATTAGTTGTTTCTGGTTTACAACACCCATTTTAGAATACCCAAAATAATTTCCACCCATTTTCCCAGATTTTAGCCAAATTAAGCACCAAACACAATATTTTTAAAATTTATGTTTCAGATCTTGTGTCTTATTTTAGATACCTTGGTATCATTCTTGATTACAATCCATTGCACACACTGATTACTGTAGATTCAGAACCTAAAGGTAAAAATGCAGGATTGTCAAATTCTTTTGTGTGAACTCACCAACTTACTGGAATATTTTTCTTCCTTTTATATAAAAAAGTAAGTTGTTTTGGGATGAAAATTACTCCATTAAGTTGGCAAGTTCACGCAAAAGAATTTGACAGTCCCACATTTTTACTGTTAGGTTCTGAATTTACAGTAAGTGATTTTGTTTACATAGTGAGTTGTTATTGTGTTTCATTTTTTGATTGAGTTTTGACTCACCTTGCTTGTGTGTATTTTGTCACCAATTCACATAGTAAACATATGTACACCAAAAACTAACTCACACCATTTTGTTTGTGAATCAATGTATTTTGGATTGTATTTTGAATAGTTTTGCTTTGTGCGTGAGCACTTATTTGCTGTGTTGACTCATTTTGCCCATTAACGCCAATGAACCCTGTTAACAGAGTGCATATTTTAACCTGATAGTTGGATTTTGTTTAAATCTGAAATCATTTTTTTTAAATCTGAGGTATTTTTTGGTTATTTTCATAGCTTTTAAAACTACTGTACCTTTTGCGTGTATAAGAATAGCCACATGCTTCTTTTAGACACATGGGCAGACCACATCATGGTCAACCAAGAATTTTCAAACCCATATCATCTATAAAATGTACCAAGCTTTTGTAAAGTTATATATGTTGCTGACTCCAGGAGTTGGTAATCACCCATGAGACTGTACCCCCCTCAGTAATAATGAGGAGTATCTAAGTTTGCCTCTCTGGGCCCATCATGGGTGGCCTTAGACATAATGTTATTACAGACCTAGACTGGCTGCACTACAACTTCCCCTACATTGATTGGAATACCTCTGTCATCACTCTCAGAAGAAATGATGTAAGACTTAAATTCTACCCAATGTAGATTAAAAAGCTCCTTCATAATGCTGTCTTTTTCTGTATCACCAAAGAAGGGTCTTATAATTTTAAGGGGCATACTGGACTTTAACCAGTGTTTCTTATAATCCATCTGCCCCAAACCCTTCAAACCCCCATCACATACAACACAGTTACCAGCTCTTCAGTGGTTATTTGATGAGTCCAAGAATGTGTTCAGTGAAACACTTGAATAACTTCCCCCCACTACAGGAAATTCAGTATACCATACAACTGCAAGGAAATCTACCAAAATAATTTACTTATATCATTTAAACCCCAGGTAGAATTAATCTCTCTAACAGCACCTTTTGGATGCACTAGACAAGGGGTTCTTTTGCCCACTATTATGTCTGTATGAGTCTGTGGTGTTATTTGTGGCCAATAAGGATGAATCCCTTTATATTTTCACTGATTACAGCGCCCTCAACAAGGTTATCATTAAAAAATTACCCCTTACTTTTGATCAATGACCTGTTTGATACACTTGCTGGTTACAAAGGCTTCAGCAAGATTGACGTCATTATAGGGAATAAAAAGGTCCAGATTTCCCCCAGAGACAAAGAAAAAACTGCTTTGAAACAAAATATGGGTTGTTAAATTGAAGGGTTATGAATTTTGGAATGATCAATGCACTGTCCATCTTTGCCATTCTCATTAACAAAGAATCTCAAGACTTGATTGGAAAGTGTGTTGCTGTCTACCTTGAAAATATTATTACCTTCAGTCAGAATCATAAGGCACACCTCCAACATATTCTAGCTGTATTCTTCACCTTACATAAGAACCAAATAAAAACAAAGCCTTTCAGATGTGAGCTCCTGTGAACTAAGATGCTACTTATTGGTCATGATATCTTGGCATCAGAGATTAAGCCCAGTGCTGCCAAGATCAAAGCTATCATTAACATTCCTGCACTCACTGATGTCAGCCAGGTTTGGACATTTCTTGGTATGGTAGCTGCTGTACACAAATTCATTCACAGATGTGAGGATCTTATTGCCCCCCCTTAATAAAATCTTCATCACAAAGCTGTAATGGTGGAGTTGGCGCAAAATTCTGAAGTGTTCACAAAATTAGGTATAAAATACCAAATGCTCAAAGAATTGAGAATGAGTAAAAATTGTAAAGTTGAAATGTTCAGGCAAAAATCTCCAAACAAAGGCATTGGTAAATTGCAGCCTAAGAAAACTAAAACAGATAACAAAAAATCAGAGATTGGGAAATGGTCACTGAATTTTGCAAGTAGAGAATCTCACAAATTAATTCAACAATTTCCTCAATTTTGAGATTGGAAGTGTCAAAGAATAGAGCAGAGGCCGCAGACACCGCTAAATTGACACTACAGTCAGCAAGATATCTCACAGGCATGTATAAAAAGAGAGGATCCATATTATGTAAAATCTGCAAAACTTAAAACTGTAAAACTAGTGGTAAGTTATGATGTTTATTGAACTACTGCAGTAGTTCTGGTAAATTTCCAAGTGATATTGGGCTTTGGAATAACACTGATGTGGCAGGGAGAAAATTTTTTACCAGGCCTCCAGGATTGACCAAAAATCTTGTGATGTCACAATTCAATTTTTGGGCCAAAACACACCAAATTACCTGGTTTTTTGGGGGGATTTTGGGCCTTAAACAGCAGCTTTTTTGGTCCCGTTTGAAGGTGCACCTGCTTGGCCACCACCCACTTCCTGCCAATTGCTTGATTCAGGCCAGATTAAGTCTTCAATGGTGCTTCCTGGCCGTCAGCTCCTTTTTGTTGGGTTTTCTTGGGACGAGTGATGCTAACCAAGATGTCTTTATCCATGAAAAAAGCAATGGTTTTAATAGACACCAGTACAGGATTAAGCCTTCAAGGAGCTCAAGTTAAGCCTCAAAGCTGCCCCTGCCCTCTGGTTTCCCAATCAAAACTGCCATTATGGGCTCAAAACTGACGCTTCTAACCATACCATAGGAAGTGTATTGTGGGTAGAAACCAATGTTGGGGCCTTTCTCTTGATAGCCTAAAGATCATGAAATCTTACCAACACTGAGAAGCGTTATCCTATTCAAAGTAAAAAACTAGCCAATATTGTATATTGCATGGAGAAATGGTTCTGCTATCTAGAGGGGTCCACTTATCCTATATGAGCCCTCCCAGGCTACAGATACCTTCAATAGTTTAACACCCAGTCATGCCTGGCTTGCAGCAGTCAGGGTGGGTTGAGCGCCTGTCCTTGTATAGCTTTACATTGAGTATAATCTTGAAAGGATCATTTCAGATGATGCTCCTTCCCAACCATACATAGAATCCATCTTAAGGGCAGCAGATCAGACCCAAACTGGCCTCTACTATACCCACATCCTGAGAGCAGTGCTACAAAGTTCTGAATTTTGCCACCATCTCCAAGCTCAAAGATAACAAGAGTTGGTTCAAAACCAATGCAGGGAACATATCTCAAAGAGCAGAAACAAGGGAGAAGGTGCCATATATCCCCATCACACAGTGAGGAGTTATCAGCTTGCAATATCACTGTACAGTGGGATGCATCTATGAGTGTAACCTATTCAATACCATAAAGTGTAATGTCTGTTGGCTGTGCATGTGCTAATACATCTTGAACCTCCTTGATACATGTGTGCTGTGCAAAAATAATACATTTGAACCCACCTCATCAAAATCAGTGCTGTCCATAAAAGCTATGGAACCCTTTGAACAGCAGGTCCTCTGCATTGTAGGACCCCTGCCTGAAGACAAGCTAGGGAAGAGATACATTGTCACTGCTATCAACAACTTTGCTTGTTGACCCATGGTTTGGCCAAATATCTATCATGCTGCCCCCGTCTTGTTTATTGGCATGGATATTGTGGGGGTATTTTGCCCCAACCAACTCATAACAGATGTTAGGCCAGAACTTGTAGGCAATTTTGTGAACAAATATTGGTTGGAAAAAGCCCTAGAATGTGTGCTTACAACTTTGTATCTCTCACAAGCCAATGAGGAAGTGGAACAGTTGAATGGGTCACTACTTTAGCTATTTTCAAGTCATCCCAGAAACATCCAAACACTGCTTGGATGGAACATTTATCTACCACTCTACTTATCCTATGCACCAGAATTAGCTGTGGTACAGGGTTCAGTACTAGCCACTAGCCTTTACACCCCCTGATGAGGTGACAGGAGTGGATCAGATCAAGTTGAAGTCCGCAGTACCAGTCAAGTCACCCTATCATCACTTATTCACTGGCACAATGAAAGGCCAAAGCCTTTGACATTGAGTGAGAACAGATCCAGGGGACAACCAAGCTACTAAAAGCCACTATGCTGTGGGTGACCCAGTCTATGCCCTGAACCCTTGCATCACAAAACTTGAACCCAACCATCTTGGGCTCTTCAAGGCCACAGATTTATGTTATAGCCACATCTATCAGCTCAAAGATGCCCAAGGGAGCACCAAGAAGCTTTAATACAACCAATTGTGCCCTTTCTGGGCCAGACCTGCCCAGAAAGGCATTATCCTTGATTTCCTGTGTCACAATCAAGATTTTTACCTTGCTTGCCAATGTATCTTAAAGCACACAGGGGGCGCTCACAGAGCTGCCTAATGATGTATCTAATGACAGAGAACATCCTGCCGCTAGTGTTGAAATACAACCATATATTCTAATTAGGAGTGTAGTTAATTTCAAGCGGCAATATATTGATTAGATATTTTCTGCTCACACCATACTTGGATCCTGTCACACTGTCACCCCCCTGTAGATTAGTGGCTTCCTTTTGCAGCATATTAACTCCTGCTTCTCAATAAAGCTATTATCTTATCATTATTCTCTGCCTCTTTCTCTTGGACTGTTGTCGCCCCAAATTGAATACTGAAATATAATTGGTTCAGCTGTAACATTAGCTGTGGATATTCCTCTTTCCTGTTTGAAGTTGTGTTTAATAAAAATGGAGTGGAAAGTCAAAGCTGCATGATAGGATTCATCTGCCTTGTGTGCAACTATTGTGGGCTTGCGATTCAGGGATTCTACAGTGTTGGTAAGTCTTTCTCTACATGGATAACGTACATTGTCATGGAGCTGCCTGGGTGTAGCTCTGTTCCAGCACCTTGCCTCCACTCTGTTCTTTGCTCCTCCAGGTCTATATATAATTATTTTACAGTCTTCAAAATCCAATACAGTTATGTTTTTCCTCTCATCATTCAAATATTCTTGTATTATATCACTTTATATAGGCACACACCATACCATCATATTCTATATCTCAAATAGAGTCTAGGCTCATAACTATATATTTTCCTGCTCAGTCCCAATGCTGGAAATTAGTTAAGCTTCTTCTGAGCAGCGGGTTGGGGAAATACTTATATTTCGAACCTCAGCTGAACTCTGCGCAGCACGGAAAGGAATCCTTACTGGACCCTGCGACGACATCTGAGTGCTGGTTGGAATCTGGAGTATCAGCGGGTAAGTTTGATTAACTTTGTTAATATGTATAGTGACCTCAAGTGTGACTATGTTTTTCCGCAGCAATCGATGGATTTGATACAATAAAAATATCGGTGCCTATTTATCGCTTGATATTTTTTTAAAAACTTGCATCGCATATATTCTGATCCATAATCGACTTTGGTGATATATCTTAGCAGCTCGAAAAGTACAGTGATAGTATCGTTTGACGAATGCTGGGCAGGGGTTTCATTATTTATTACTTATTTATATGAGAGCTGATTCAAAACAAGGAGGTGGATGAGTCGAGAAAAGCATGTACCGCCTCCAAATCAAGATCCTCAATTGCTGTGCAGATTATTATTTAATTGGTCGGTTAAATTGTGGCTTAGCTGCAATCTTATCCCCAGGTAATTTCCTTATATATTGCAGGTTAAAACCAATCCCGCTGTGGCTGGTTTCCATACTAAGAGCAAGGGGATACTTTGAAGGCTAAGCTGGTAAAGCCCAAGTAGTTCTGGCCTAGTTTCAACAATGGTGGTATCTGGTTGGATGTTAAAGTTAAACTCGGCATCTGCTACCAATGTTGGACGATGGGTGAGAAGCTCTCATCTATTGGTTTCAATTAAAGAGAAGTGGCACTGTGCCAAAAGATGGCTCTGGTTGAATAAACAATCTTGTTGGCAATTGTGCTGCTTCGGTCAAGCCTCAAGCAGCTTCTGGCTCAGGATGATTTAATCCAAAGACTTATTTTATAGTGTTTAAATATTTGGTCATTCTTTCAAGGCTGCAGCGGCCCAGGGCCGGAAGCTAGATACCTCATAGATTTAGGGAGAAATCATTCAGCTCAATCAATGGCTCACACACGGCAGGTGATTAAAAAAGCAGGTATCTGGCCAGGTTTATTCTTGACTTGTGCATGGTTAGCTTTGGTAAGTTTATTCTTAAGTGTGACGGGCCCCATAATGTTAATCAAATCAATTCAAAAACTGGAAGTTGTATTATTATTTATGTTTGGTATGGTGAGAATGGGAGACCTAAATAGAATACCTTTTAAAAGGAGATATCATCAGTAGTTGGTCATCGTGCCCTGGATACCGGATTCCAAAATATGGAGAGCTTCGACAAGTTTTATGGCGTCACAAGATTGATTTTATTTATAATTTGAATAAACAGTTGGAGCTTTTAACTATTAATAATATCGCTTAAAAGGGGATTTGGTTTAGGTTTTATACAGCGTAGCAGTAAAAAGAGCATGTAAGGATGGGTTGCAATCCAAACCTGACAATTTATAAAGAGTATGCTTTTAAAATAAAGGATCTGGTGTGAACTGACGTAAGAAGATTGAGGACGCCAGGCATAACAGTAAATTGCGGGTACAATGGGAATATTCTGATGACACTGGCAGGTGGCTCAAATGAATTCATGATTTGTTTTTTAAAATCGAGAATTAAACTGTGATTATATTCAGGGCACGTCTAAAGCATGCACATCGGAGCGTTGAGCTAATCGTATTGAGGCAAGGTTCAAGTCATTATGTTCCTGAATTGAACAACGGATGGGAGAAAGAGCGTGGTGGTGGCCTAAATTAGTTCGCCCCACTAGCATCCACGCGATAAACCTGTCTCGTTTGCCATCCTCGTCCGGGAATGCCCCCACCAAGTTCTCCTTGCAGTACTACCAATATCCCCAACTAACTTACTACAACCCCGAAGCTAAGCCCAGTATCAGGACTCAAGTCTTTTGTAGTTTCCAGTCAAGAAGTAACCCGAGTTATGCTTCTGCTGTTGTTACTGCTGCTATCTCGAGGGTCTAGTGCTGACTCCCTACGCCCAGAGATCGACTTTGCGAAGCTAGGTCACTTTGGCGTAGGGGGTGATTTCGATGGCCTTTCAATCCTTCCAACTGATTTTCCACCAAGCACTTTCGACCCAAACACAATAGACAGAGTTAAAATACTAGCTCATTACAACAACACAGTTATTAGGCTCGGCACTTTAAACCAAGGGGGCTCAATAAAAGCATCATGTCCTTTAAGAGTTGGTTCCCAAAACTTTCTATACGTTGGCGGCGAATTTTCAATGATAGATGAGAAGCCTGTAGCAAACGTTGCCTGGATGGACCTCACCGCTAAGAAATGGGTTTCACTTGAATCTGGCGTAGATGGCCCGGTATATTCTCTGGCTTGCGACAAAGAGCTTGGAATGGTTTATGTAGGTGGAAAATTTTCTGCCTCTAGTGGTCCTGAACCCTATCCAAGAAGCCAACTTTCACCTGAGTCTTCTGGAGTCCGAGCTTGGAACCATGAGCAGGCTAAGTGGCAGGAATTAAGGTTCAGCGGAGTTAACGGTCCAGTCTACAGTATTACTCTCCGAAAACCAGGCGGCAACGTCATACTGGGTGGGCAGTTTAATGCCACCACCGATACTTTAGAAGCCTCAAACCCTCTAGTCAACTTAGTTGATCTTCAACCCTCCGATATCAAAGTGCACCGCTACGAAACCGAGGCATCAGAAAACTTTGCTAGAAGCATCATATGCGGTTCTGATAGCGTCTCACTCATTGACCCAAATAATCACTATTTCAACATTCTCATTTTTCTTCTTTGTTTGTTCCTTCT
Source organism: Entomophthora muscae (assembly GCA_014839935.2). Lineage (NCBI taxonomy): Eukaryota > Fungi > Entomophthoromycota > Entomophthoromycetes > Entomophthorales > Entomophthoraceae > Entomophthora > Entomophthora muscae. Next base: position 31,414 of record QTSX02001079.1, on the reverse strand, counting down.
GGCATCAAGTTATGGAACTTGGCGATCTCTGACACTGGGCTGGATGAATTTGAAATATTAGGACTTGATGATAAACCTCTTTCTTTGAGTAGAGTTGTGGATAACTTTGCAACTCCCTGCAAGCCCTGTAATTTACTCAATGTCACAGCCTCCCAAGAGTTTCTCTTCAACCCCCAAGAAGTCAAAGGCTTGGACAAGCTTCGTCTTAAGTTTTCCAGTTGGTATGGGTCTTCTGTTTCACTTAAAAAGTTGGAGCTGTTCAGCCAGAATTCTGTCTTGAATGGACTTCCGCAAAGAAAAGACTTGTGCGAGGAATCTCAGCATCTCACTTCCGGCCCGAAGATCCCTTCGGGATGGCTTAGCTCCAAGCCTGGTAGTGAAGGCTCATTCAAGATCCCACAGAGTTCCGGCCCAGTGGTATTTGAGCCTGCCGTTGCGAAATCTGGTATTTACAATATAAATCTTTACCTACCATGTCCCCAAAAAGACTGCCCCGGTAGCCGCCAGCTAAAGATCAGTCTGAATAATTCATACGATTCCGATGCAGAGCTGGTGTCTGTAAAGTCCTTCCAAAATACCTACAGCAAGAGCTTGCAGAGCATATATCGAGGGTTTATTGCTGCAAAAAAGGATCTCGGGAAAGACGACAAGCCCTTAGTGATTTCCATTGAGCTTGTTCCTGGCTCTAAAAGTCATGAACTTGGTGGTCTTATCGTCGAGAAAGTAGCCACCGAGACCGAACTTCAAGGAGTGTTTGAATTCAGGCCTCAAGCGGCCGAACCCAAAGATGCCAGCAGCTATTCCCCAGTTGAAGTCAAAAGGACCAAAAATCCTTTCCAGGTCCGAGTAGTTGCAGCAACCGACAAGGAATTGGCTGTTGGAGGAACACTTGAAGGGAAGCCGATGGCACAACTATGGACCGAGCATGGTAGTCTGGATTTAATACCAGATGGAAGCTCTTTTGGCAATGTCTCGGGATTAGCCTTTGTTGAAGATAAATTGGTGATTGGTGGACAGTATAAATTCTTTGGCCCAAAGAAGCAATTCTCTTACGAGAATCTTGCCCAGGTTGACTTATTGACGCGTACTTGGGAAAGGATTTATGAAAATCTAACCACGGTTTCTTTCTCTGGCCTGTACAACACCGGAACATCTTTCCACTTGGCTGGACTTTTTGATGCGCTTGGCACGTCGCCCGTACCTGCAAGGATGTCCTATCTTGAATACAGCCCTAAAGACGGAGTTGCTTCTCCAGCATTCATATCTGGGTAAGTGTCCTTTAAGCGACATGGTAACTAAAGTTTAGAAACATCACCGCTATATCTTCAATTCCCGAGGAGGACGCTTGGTTGTTTTTTTCTGGTCCAATCAATGGCGGGGAATCAGTAACAACGCTTCGTTAAACTCTCCTAAATCTTTTAGTTTCGTAGCACCAACGTAGGATACTTTTCTTCCAAGAACGCCCTCATCCCCTTCCCTGCCATCATTCCTTCAAACGCAACAGATTTCCTCCAGGGTGCTCGCGTTAATACGGGGTTATTTTCGCCAAAAGGGATAACGGCCCAGCAACCAAACTCCAATCAGACTTCCTCCATGGTGCTGGGCGGGCTCTTCCAAGTGGGAGACTTTTCAGGCGTTGCCATATACCGCAACGAGACCTGGTCGGGATTAGGACAGCCTATTAACGGGGAGGTGTTGACCTTGCATTGTGCCGACTCTGATATGTTTATCGGTGGGGAGTTTGATGGACCCCTTGATAGCCACAGTTTAGTCAAATGGTCCTTCACCCAAGAATCGTTTGAAAAGATTCCTGTTTCCCTTTCAGGTAAGCCTCGCTGTAGCCCATCTAACGTTTAGCCACCGGCCGGCCGCGCATCAATTCTTTAGCGCGTATCGATAGCGATTCCAATGTGATCGTAGCCGGGCGCTTTTCCGGACCCAAGGGGCTCTCTGGCTGCCGGCACATCTGTCTTCTTGAGGCAGATCTCTTGACTTGGGCTGGGCTTGAGAGTACACTTTCTGAAGACGTGAGTGAAGTGTATGAAGCAGTCTATTTTGGAAAAAGCATCCTGGCTGCTCCCAACACTTTGGCCTACAATGATATTCTTGTTTACGGGTACGAGAATAAGCATTGGAGGCAAGCCGGCCTTCAACTCCCTGGCCCTCCCCGCCACATCAAATTCGACAACAGGACACGGGGTCTTTTCATCTTTGGCCCATCAGACCAAGGGAGCTACCTAACTTGGTGGGATGGCGATACCAAAAATTTGACACTAGGCCAGCCTTTAGAACTTAGCCGCCTGATTACACAGGCCATCGTTGTTCCTGTCAAAGCACCTTCCAACGCCCTGCCCCCCAAATGGCCTTTCACATCAACTACAGCACTCCTCGTTAGTGGGGATCTGCACCTGGATTCGTACGGTAACTGCTCTGGCGCCATCTATTACGGGGAACGGTGGTTTCCATATTTCACCTCTACCCGGCAATCACCGCAAGGTGCCTTTTCCGGAACTGCTCTTCTGTTCCAAGATGCAATCTACTATCCTCGCAGAAAAGAATACCTTCCTGTCCCTCTCATCATTCTAATATCACTTGCCATTTCATTGGCGATTGTCTTCTGTATTATTGGCATTGGCATGCTTTTGACTTTCCTCCAGCATCAGCGCCAGCAAATCTCCCGTCAATCCTTGGTCCCTCTCCTGTCTGATGCCTCCCCAGTAGGGCCATCCGCCATGGCCTTCACCTCACCTCTCGCATCTCCACTAGCCCCTCCACACAACCCATCTCTGAATGGGCTCCGCTCTGTGAATCCACCAGACTCACGCACAGGACCATCTAACTTCAACTAAGCCCAGCCATCCTAAATTAATATAATCCTTCACAGCTATGTTAGTTATTAAAACTCTATTGGCTACTTACAATCAAAACCATCCTTTGATCAAAACCAAAATAAACTCTATACACCAGAAATTCTGAGCCCAAGTCTTGATTCTTTTCACTTACCACATCAATAGAAAGCCTACCCATAGCATACAGTAGTTTTACAACCTGTTGAGATAAACAAAATCAGTTCTGTCCAAACCAAAGTTCAACTTTTTTGATGGAAGTAGGAGCCCAACTCATAGAAAATGAGCGTAATTGGCAAAAACATCCTGACACAATGGAAGATGCATACCGAAAACAAGTTTATTTCGAAATAACATCACCTCAACCCACCACACGAGTGAAATCATTCCAGTCACAGCATGGGGCCACTATGTTTATTATAGGGTTTTAAAGCATAATCAACTCGGCCACCGAAGCAAGAAACTCACCCAAACAACGAACCTCTATAGCAACTGAAACAGACAACAAAAATATAATATCCAAACCAATCCATGAAGCTCCCATGCTGGTACCAGTACATCCTGATCAAGATATACAATACAGAGCAGAAAGCGCAGATGTAGTGCTCAGAGGATCTGGGCTGGGGAGAAGGCTACCACACAGATCCAATATACCAATCCCTACAGCCCAAAGCGCACAGCCAAAGTTAACAAACATCAGAGCTTTAAGGCCCAGCACGGAATAGACAGCAAGCCTCAGGGCCACTGTACACAGGCAGATAAAAAGCTGCCGGACAGTATATACCCGCGAAGCAAGTCCCCTAGATTTCCCTTTGAGCTTTATCGGATAACAAAACAGACCCAGCTCAACAACCAAGTAACAGAGCTGGCAGAGAACACCGCAGATTGAGATATCCTCATGGGTCAAAGAACAGTGTGGCCACCATCTAGGAGGCAGAAGGGGGAGCAGCTCTGAGTTGGGGAGTGCAGCTGAAGCCACTCAGGTCCAAGGACAAACTTACAGCCCCCAGGCCAGCAGAATAAGCAGTATCAACACCAGAGCACCCAAACCGTCCAGGAAGGCTACCAAAGCTATCACTACTAGAGCAGTGAGTGTCAAAACTATTGAGAGAGTATGCCTGGTATACCCTGCTGTGTATAACCAAGATGCTGTTCCTGCTGGCCTTATTGAGAAGGTGAACCTTGTTCTGGATACCTTCTACAACCCTGGTGAGAGTGGCAGTGACAAACAGGATAACCAGGAGGAGCAGCAGTACTATATAGCTGCAGATGGACAGCAGGTGTTGAAAAAGGTCACAGCCTTCCACAACAAATTATCTACACCGTATGTACCAGCCACCAAGCAAGAGCCTGACTCATGTATGGCCAAGAAGCCAACCCGGAAGAGCTCTCCCAGTATAAAGCGCTGGGTCCTTATCAAGTTGGTAAAAGACACCAGGGGCTGCAAGAAGACGGTGGGTATAGTTGGGATTGATCCAAAATTCCCTGACAAACTTTATAGCTGGTATCACAGCACTGGTTGAGTTCTCCAAATAGAGAAACCCAAGCACCTGGCTACCCTGCTTGCCAAGGAGCACAGATGGGCCATCTGTCAGTGGGCTAACTGAGACTTCTATATTGAACTGGCAAATCTACGTCAATAGCCAAGTCCACTTTTGGTATTCAGGCTTCAGCTCCCTTTTTTATCATATGGTCATAGTGCTTTTGTGGCACCCATGCTCTTTGGAAACCAAACCATGTCCTGGATCAAAGCTGGGTGCTGACTGAGAGGGGTGTCATACTTTAAGTGGTCATGCTCCAAGGCTAAATCATGGTGCTTGCTTGGGGGACGGAGAGCTCCTCAAGCACCTTTCATACTGGCATCCTGGTGCCAACCCTGTGAACTGCAACCTTGGCTGGAGTGCTTCCCTGGTTGGGGCTTAAAGCTCCTGGAAGGACTTCTTGAATCTGCTGCCCAAGAGCTTGCTGCCCCTGGCGGTTGACTCCAGTCTCTTAGTTAGGTGTGTCCTGTTCTTTGAGAGTCTGGCTCCTGGAAAACTTTCTGAAGTGGTGCCTGTAGATGACTTCTTCCCCTGTGCTAGAGTAATAGATGTAGGATATACTCTTCACTTTGGACCCAGAAAAGATAATGGCTTTAGGGGCCATAAAGAGCTCTTATTCAAACAGAAGGAAGATCCTCTAAGAAACCTTTGATGTTATACCTTGCTCTGGGCTTCTGTCCTTGTCCTTGTTCTGATTCTGGCTATGGCTTTACTATGCTTTGGATATTTCCCTCTCATCTTCTTGGTCCAGTTAATCACTATCACGGGTAGTGTCATCATGGCTGGGATTCCTTGCCCTTGAAAAAATAAGCAGCAATGGCCAGGGCAAAAGAAACCTTTCAAGGACCTGGCTGATTTAAACCAGGCAATTGATAAAAAGTGGGCTGTATCAACCTATGCCAAAGCTTGGTTGGAATCCTCAATTGTGCCCAAAAGGCTGCTGAAAACGCGCAACAAGTAGTTTGGTGCTTCTCGGCCCCAAAAACAATTTATGCCACCACACAATTTTTGGTTGGCTCTGGAGGCCTGGTGACAAAAACTGACCCCTGACAGGTCAGCATTACTGTAGATTCCGAACCTGAAGGTAAAAATGCAGGATTGTCAAATCCCTGCTCCAAATTTTGAATTGCTTCTGCGCGCAACTCAGCTGAGTGAAAAGCAAAACATTTAATGAAATCAACCATTTAATTCAACTTTTTTTGGCTTATTTAAATTTGCAAATTTCGAATCCCTCAAGCAGATAACTCAACTAACAAAAGACAAAACTCAGCAAACAAATGCGAGATACATGAATCAGAAATGGGGGATTCTAATGTACAATTTGAGGTTTCCTGTATGCCAAATAAATCATAGACAACATGTAAACCTTAACAAATCTGAAATTGCGGGATTGTAAAATCCAAGAACCAAATTCCAAATCAAAAATGAGGTGAATTTGAAATAAATATAATTTATGAGCCTCTCAAACAGGAAGTCAAAGGATCTAGAGTGGATTTGTGCTGATTCTTTTAGGAAGCACAGGCATTCTCAAAAATCACCCTGTTCTAGTTTAGGACAGCTAAAATTTAGATCCTACTATTCAGCAACTTACCATATTTAACAATAAAATTGACTAAAATATACATTCCTCTTCTTGAGTTTAAGTTTTTAAATAAAAATTTATTATGTCTTCTTCCAACACCAACCAAGTCAACAAGCTGTTCCCAGGCCTTGACACATTTATGCAGGGCTACACTGGGTCTCTTGACGGTGAAGCCTCTGTCTATGGCCACTCATCAACCTGCAGGCCCCTCTTCAAGCACTAATCAGGAGTGTGTTCTTTCTCTTGCGTCCTCAAGCATGGCCCTGTTTGCCCATCACGCACAGACAGCTGCCAACCCAAATCCTGTATCAACAATGGCATCCAGAACCAGATATTTGAGCCATGGGGCCACCAATAGAAGCCAGAATCCAGAAACAGCCAATCAGATGACACTGTCTGGTTCTCAAGGCAGCCACACCCTGCCTCCAGCCAATCAGCCCACAAGACGCAGAAGAAAATTGATCACCCCAGAGATTATTCTTGAAATGGTTGCAAAGCAAGGGATACTTATGTCCCTTGGGGAAATTGCGGCCGCAATGGGTTTTGCAAAGTCCACTGTGGCTGCAACCCTGCAAGCCCACGCCAACTGTGCCCCCCCTCCCAAGAAGACCCCAACTGGTGCTCATACTTCAACCAAAGGTGACACAGCCCATCCCCTTATGATGGCCATCATAGAACGTGAACCGCGGATGCCCCTGGTCCAGGTACGTCTCCAGCTGGGGGCAACTGTGGTAAGTTTGACTCCCTGGTGATCAACTCCCTGGTGCTCAACACTATAGTAAAGTGAGAGTTCAGTTTTTTCCCTGATCAACAACTGGAAATTGACACTTTTTTAATTAACAGATCTTGATGTACTGAAAACTTTTAATATAAAAAATTAAGCTATACAGCTATGGTATACTAAAGTGACCTTAGAGAGCTCAAAAATGCAATAAAAAGTGTACCTTAGCTAACGAGAATAAGGAGAAATAACCAACTATTTCTCATTATACTATATAATTTACACTCTTCATTATAAAAATATTTTTGATTACCATGAAAATTAAAATTCCAATGAGAAAAAATAGACACAAACACAACAATAGAAGTTATGCAAATATGAAGAAATATTAATATTTATTTGATATAGTTCATATAAGTATAAATGTGAATTTCTTTTGATTTATTAGGAAATTAACAAAAATTAAGATATTTCATTCACTTTCAACTATACCTATTCATCTCAAACTTACCATGTATACATAAAATAATCAGTGCTATATAATTAAATCAAAAAATAGAAAAATTAAAACTTAAAACCGAATGATCAAAGCTAAAAAGTAAAAATTAAAGCTAAAAAGTTAAAAGTTAAAAGTAAAAATCATATAAGCAAGCAAGTTTATTCTTCACCCTTCCTCCCCTTCTTCACTTTGGCCCCTTCCAAGAGGGCAGTTGCAATGAGCTCAAGCTGCTGCTTGATCTCTGAGGCCTTGTATTTATGTTTTTCTGCATTTTGAATGGCCTTGGTGAATAGGGTGGAGCGGGTTATGGGCTTGGTGGGGGGACGCGGTTTGCCAAGTCACCCAGCTTGGAGATGGTTTTCTCCTGCTTGTGCTACAGGAGGGAGAAAAACTTATTGAATTTTGGGTGGAGCCCAAAGTTGGCCTTGAGGTGTTTGTGATAAGCCTCTAGCGCTGAGGTGGTCTTGAGCTCACCATTCACTGCCGCCTGGTAAACATTCCAACTGGCCTTGGCGCGGGCCTTGCCTCGCCTCTGCATGATAACCTTCCCAATCCACTGGGGCTCAAAGTACTCAAGGAAAGGCTTGAACTTTGGGTGCTTTACTACATAAGGATCCTTTGAGAGAACCTCAAACCCCTGTGCAGTGTGCTCTGGCTTTAAATAAGACAAGGCACTAAATTATGAAAGCACAAATTTGCAGGTGTCCAAAGTGTCCCTCTAGCTCAACCTACTTAGCTTGGCATGGGCCTGCATATTCTGAGCAACTGCTTGGCGGTAGTGGAAGTGGCACCCCTGCACCTCCCTGCTGAACAGCTGCTCAAATGCATTGAACTGAGCAGGCTCAAAGTCCATAATGCACATGACAGGCCCAAGAGCTCTCAGCCTTACCTTTTCCTCCAAGTCCAGGGTGGCCTGGTCTTTGTCAGTGGCAGGAGGGTTGGCACGGGTGTAGGGGGGTCTTCTTGGAATCATTGTTGTAAGGAAGGAGGAAAAGTTCTTGGCAGAGGATGGTAAAAGCACAGGTGTAAATGGCCTTGGTGGTCCCAGGAAGAATAAAGAACGCAAGTGGAATCACCCGGATGTCAATCTGGGAATGGATCATCCAGAGCTTCTTGAACATCCAGGGGCAAGTGGTAAAGGTACCATCAACTAGCCAGGTTGAAGCCCTTTTTAACTCCAGCAGGTTCTGCTGAGTGGCATAGCAGATTATGCAGTCTTTGCTGCTGGGACTGTTGTCATGGAGGAGGAAGCGCTCCCCACTCTGAAGCTGCTTGAGTTTGTGAGTGAGTGTAAGCTCAGAGAGGACATCAGAGGCCTTGGGGGAGGGGGATTGGCAGCAATTCTCTTATTGCTGATGAATTTAACAAGTTATCCTGGGTGGGCACCAACTTAAGATTGTTGGGCTTCAGGTGCTGGAGGGCCTTGATGGCCAGATCTGATGTGTGGAGGTTGGCAGAGGTTGGGATGACTTGGACCAGGTACCACTTCAGCATACAAGTGATCAGGTGATTGGGGGGGCTTGCAGGTGTGCTCCCCCTTCTCTGCAGTAACCCACTCCCAACCCTTGGTGTTTAGCTGGGGCCTGCAAGTTTTGTCCTCACATACATAGTGTTTGCTTTTGGTTTGTCATTTTTGATTATTACAATTGAAAATTTAATTATTGGCAACATACCCAGGACCACCCTTTACAGACATGATCAGGAAGTAACAGGAGAAGCGCTTGGGAACTTTAACTCTCTGTCTACATTGCAAATATTGTGGATGGCCAGTGGATCCCAAGCCACATGGCCAGAAGCTTTAAACTTCTTGGAGTACTTCTCTGGCCTATCCTGGGGGTCAGATGAGGGAGGGGGGAAGAGCCATCAGGGGGAGGAGGGGAAGGGTTCTTTGAGGCCTGCTTAAAAGCCTCCTTTTTCTTATCAGAAGAAGAGGTGGGCTCCTTGGAAGCCTTTGACTTCTTGGTATGTTGCTCCTTGGTGGGCTTGGAGTCGGCCTCTGAGTGGTAAAAGGAGTGATTGGTAAGATCACCATCAGATTTATTGGGGGAGGAATTTTTGGGGGAAGGTGAAGGGGATGTGGAAGATGAGGGTGGATGGGGGGAGGAGTAGGAGGAGATGGGGTTGGAGACTTTGCCTTTGTAGGCTTCTTGGAACGCTTGGGAGTGGAGGCAGTTTCTTTGGAGCCCTTGGAGGCTTAGCGCCTGGGCTGTTGGCTGTTCTTGTTTGATCTTGTCTAAAGAAAAGTTTAGTTTTATAAATAAAACATTGTGAAAGATATGAAACACAGAGGTAAAGCAAAGTAAAAGTTAAATGAAAATTATGCAAATAAAGTTTTATTTATCAAGAAAAAAACATAAAAAATTAAATAGAAGCAAAATAGAAACTCAAAGTATAGATATAAAGGTTAAAACATAGAAAATAAGTGAATTTATGATGAAGCATCAAAGATGTTAGGTTCAGCATAACATCTTAGTGCTAAATCAATGTAAAAGTATAAATAAAAATCAAATATATATATAAATTATATGGAGAGTAGCAGGAAAAGTAGTAGATTATAATTGCAAAAAAATTATTATATGGAATTTTTTTATTAGGAGTTAAAAATTCAAAACATAGTAAAGTGTCAAGTTTAGCACTGTCAATCATTTGGGAAAAGCTTAATTATCACTGTCAAGTATGCCAGAGTTGAGCAGAATAATCAAATTTACTATGTTTTTTACATATAAAACTTGTTTAAATTTAAAACAGGTTCAAAAGTTAACCCAAAAGCAAGGCAGTTTCATATGCTCAAAAATAAAAAATACAACATAAGTTAAAAAAGTAAATGAGTAGGAAGGTGTTTATTAGTGTTTAATTTATGCTATGAGGAGCTGGGAGTAAATTATTTACCAAAGTGTTGATTAAAACGTTAAGAAGCTCTCTGTACTAATCCCCAAGTTAAAGTGTCAAGTGGCGCTCATAGTGCATCATATATTAATTTAGCCTTAATTCCGAGCCTTTGATTAGTTAAATACAAAACCAATTGGGTGGCAAGTGGATAGAGTGAAACAAGGAAGATGTCAAGTTTCAGTTTTTTATAAATTACATATGAAATCTCTTAATAAATTGGGCTTAATTTATGTGGCACCACTTAATCCACAAACCCAGGAATGACATAATGTAAAACAAGTGGGGTATTTGATTAATGTCTATATCACTAAATTCAGTATAGTGGTGCTTGGGAGCCTAATTGACAACTATGAACACTAATAATAAAAATATAATAGTAAATAACAAATTTTATATAAGTGCATATGTATTTTATTAATAAAATTAAAGTTTGGCTTAAAAAGTGTCAATCTGGTCACTTTTTGTTTTAGAGTGTTGAACACAGGTTTTTTCATTTCTATTAGTAAGTTTACTTATAAATTACCCCTTAAATTGGTATTTTAGCTAACCAAATTATTAAACAGAGTTGAGTTCAAGTAAATTTAACCTTGGTTTTTGGTTTCAAAACCCTAAATTACTAGTAAAAATTATTTTAAAATCAGTTAATCCAAAAATACTAATAGATTCACATATGTGGCACTCAACTCCCTGGTACTCAACACTTTGTTGAGTACCAGTAAGTTGATCACCAGGTATTCAAACTTACCACAGTTGCCCAGCTGGGACCCCATAGCATCTTCACCAGCAAAAGAACAGTGAATTTGTGGATGCAAGGAGTAGTGGCTGCTGCCAGAATCTTATCCAATCAGGTTCTTGGTGGCCCCAGTTTGATGGAAACTGACCCCTAAAATTCAACTATCATTAATTTTGTTAAAGGGAGGGCAATGAGGGCGCGTAATGACGCCATCTTCTTGTTGTATGCCAAGATTTTAGCAAGTATCCAAGACTTTGGAGAAAAGCGCATCCAATCGGATGTCTACAAGCGCGGCCCAATCCTGTATCAATTTGTTGGGGTTTTGTCAGAAGCTTCCAATTGGGTGTCAATCATTACTCGGCAATATCAAACACCGCAGATGGGTATGCCTACCAGAAAGAGCTCAAGGACATGCTGGAGGAGTGGGCTACCCAAGGAGCCATGTACACAGTTGTACTGAGTGCGGAGATGGAGCAGCATGAGTGGACATCCAAGGAAATTACGGCTGCAGGTCATACCTGTTGGTCCTACCCCACAACCATGCCAACATGCATCTTGAAGATGTATGTCTCTATAATTTTGGTTCCGCTCTCAGGTGCTTAAAGCCTGCCACATACAATGAACTGTGCTCCAAAATTGAGAGGGGGTATTAGTTTTCCCTTCTGTGTTTATCCAGGACCTATCTGATATTGTCATATTCTATGCAAGTGATAGTGATAAGTCCAGAAAGGACTCCTGCCTTACCCCTTGCCTATCCATCCATTTTGTCAAGCCTGCTTATGTGACAGAAGAAGAATTTGAGCAATAGAAGGAATCAGCTCTTGACGCCCCTTCCCAGTCAGCAAACCCTGCCTCCCCAACCCCCATCAAGTCACCTGCCTTTCAACTGAGTCCCAAGCCACTACTGATTTCCCTCACTATCTCTGTTGCTGTCACTTTTACAGGCACAGATGAAAGCAGTATTTATTCCGCCCATTCCCTCTCCTTCCCATCCTTTGATCAGTAAAATAAATCTTTTCTTTGTGACAACTTATTAAATTAATATTTATCTTTCAATTCCCAATTAACAATATTTCTTTTACATTGTTAGCATTTCCCATATTTAAAAAATGTGTTGTACATTTGATGTGGTAACACATATTTTTTTGCATGAATATTTTTCATTATCAATAATAAATTAAGGACCACAAATGTAAAGTTATATTAGAATATTTCAGGTATGCGTTAAATCATGATATTTAGATATTATGTGCATAAATCAATGCATTTTGTTTAATAAAATTCATTGTAAATGAGGCCTTTTTCATTATGATTTATTTAAATGGACTGTGTTTATATTAGGGAACTATTAACGCTTAGTACAAATATTGATACATAGTGTTGTAACTGTGCTGTTTTAGCAGAGTTAATCGGGAAAAATATTTAGAAGATAGATAATAATTTTTATTGGGAGATAGTGATTATATAGTTCATGTGAATCAATGGATAACAGGAACATGATTGGTGATCACATGGTTGGATGGAAGAAGGGGGTGGCTTGATCCTGATAGTGAGTCAAGCGTCAAAACAAGGTATCCATTGTAGAGGATCACCATCTGTTCATGTTGTTGGCTTTGGTAATTTGAGTTGACTTCCTAGTCTGGCTTTGAGTGACCGGATAATCGGATTGAAGGTCACAAACCTGCTTGGTTGGAACCTTGCTGGCAGGTCGAGCCTGCAGTTTTGACACCCCACCCCAACTGAAGGTTGGCCTCCTCTGGGGGCAGGTTGTCAGGAGCCCAGGCGCTGTATTGAACTAGTTGTTGTTCTGTAGCTGGTAGGGCGGTCTCTCGTTGTTTCTGTCTTGCTTTGCAGGGTCGTAGGCAATCATGGTGTAGGGTTTTGTCTTGTTTACGTTTGCCAAGCCCTTGCACAAGGTAAGTGTTATTGTTGTTTACCTTTAGAATGATTGCTGGCCCCACTTTTTCAGGTTGTAACTTGCTCTTGTCAACATTCATGACCCATACTTTGTCCCCAACTTCATGTCTATTGTGGATGGGAACAAGTGTCTTTTGCAGACATTCATTCTCTTTGGCTGTTTGCTCGCAATTAGCCTCCATTACTTGAGGGTCTGAGCAAGGGGGGACTTCACTTGAAATTTCCAGTTTGTTCCTGTCAATGCTTGAATGATATTTGGTTGTGTGCCATATACCAGTTCAAATGGGCTTTTATCCGGTGGATCTGTTCACTCGGGTTTGACACACAAGTAATGCAGTCTGTAACTGCTTATGCCAGTCTTCAGGTCTCCCGGCAGTGAGTTTGGCTAAGGCTTGTACAAGGCTACCATTAAGCTGCTCTACACGTCCATTAGCCTGTGGGTGGTATGGTGTTGTTACAATGTGTTTGACCCCATTCTTTGAAAGGTATACATTGGTTGTTTCAGAGGTTAATTCTTTCCCTCTATCAGTTATCAGGAGTTCAGGCTTTCCAAACTTGCTGATTATTTCTTTGCCAATAAATTGTTGAACGTCATTGCCAGTGTGTGCCTTTACTTCTTGGACTACTGGCCATCTTGTTGCAAAGTCAATGGCGGTGATGATGTATTTCTTGTCATTGTGTTTCCCTGGCATGGGGCCAACAATGTCAAGAGCCCATACTTTGAAAGGTAGTTGTGTGCAGATGGGAAGTACTGACTTTGGTGGGGTTTTGCTTTTGGCAAACTTTTTGCACACCTCACATTGGTCTAGAACTTCCTGGACATCACAGTATAAGGTTGGCCACCAGGCTTTATGTTTTAGGAACTCATATAGGTTTCTGCTCTTGGTATGCCCAAGGTCTCTGTGATAGCAAAGGATAGTGTCAACTTGCTGATGTGTGGGGATTTAGGGAATGATTGTGCCGTCAGTCATTTTTCTGTGAAGAGTCCCATGTACATCAGTAAAGAGATGCTCATTCTTGATGACTGTTTCTTTGGTTATGTTGGTGGTGCCAGGGAGAACCCTTTGTCTTTTTTTTGTAACACCAGGAGAGGCCAGTCTGTGTCAAGCCCATTCTCTCCTCTTGAAGCACAGACATACAGACAGGACAGAGTGTCTGCCATGGAGAGCTTGGCCCCAGGCTTGTACTGGATGAGAATGTTAAATCTCTCCAATAGTTCCATCCACTGCGCTTGGCGACGTGACAGATTTTCTTGAGTCTTGAAATAAATGAGTGACTTGTGATTGGTTAATGCTGTGAATTCTTCCTGGCATTCTAGGTAGCAATGCCATTTGACTAGGCAGTGCACAATAGCCAGAAGTTCCTTGTTGTGGATAGGGTATTGACACTTGCCATCTGTCAACTTCTGCAATTTTTAGGCTACGGGAAGGAAGTTGCTGTCACTATTTTCAATTCATAGTACTCCCCCAATGGATGCATCTGAGGCGTTGGTTTCCATCTGGTATTCCTGTCACGTTTGGGGTATTGCAGGATGGGAACTTTCATGAGCTTTTCTTTGAGGTGTCTAAAACAGAGGTCACATTGGGGGGTCCACACAAACTTAGACTTGGCGCCAGTTATGACGGATAAGGGGGCAGTCAGAATGCCACAGTCAGGTATGAAACGTTGTACATAGGCCACCATTCCCAAGAAGGTGCAGAGTTCTGACTTATCTTTGGGTGGTGGCATATTGAAGATGGCTTGTATCTTTTGACTGTTGGGTTTGATGCCATCCTTTAAGACTATATGCCCCAGGAAGGGTAGTTGCTCACGGAAGAAATGGCACTTGGAGGGCTTGACCAACTGTTTGTGTTGTGCCAAGGTCGCAAAGACTGCTTCCAGATCTTTGTGGTGCTGTTCCACCAAGGGGCTAAAGACAATAATGTTGTCTAGGTACACTAGGACATGTTTGTCTATGTGGGGTGCAAACACTTTTTTCATGAAGGTTACAAAGGTGGATGGGGCATTGGTCATTCCAAAGTTGAGCACCACACATTTGTAGGAGCCGTATTTAGTGCAGAAGGCCGTTTTGGGAATGTCTTCCTCCTTGATACAAATCTGATTGTAGCCTGCAGTTAGATCAATCTTGGAGAAGACAGTGGCTCATCCTAAGGCATCAAAGGGGTTGTCAATCAGTGGTAGAGGATAACAATTCTTAATGGTAACTTTGTTTAGGGCGCAGTAGTCTGTGACCAGGCGTAAGGTACTGTATTTCTTAGCCACAAAGAATACAGCGGCCCCAAAGGGAGATTGTGAGGGGCATATAAGTCCTTTTTACAATGCCTCCTTGAGGTAGGCGTATAAGGCGTTGTCTTCATTTGGGGTCAGCCTGTAGATAGGGCGCGCCTTGGGTACAGCCCCCTTGAGTTGGATAGAGTGCTGAATATGCTTCTCAGGGGGCAGCCCAGGTAACACTTCCTTAAAGATTTCTGGGTGGCAGGCCACAATGTTGCAGTCTTGAGGTGTGGAGGTATCCTGGTGGTCTTTGAAGTGTATGATCTTGTACTGGCAGGAGTCCCAGTCAATTGACTTTAAATCTTTCTTCTTGTCCTGGGTCTCTGTGATGCGCACAAAGACGTGGTCACAGAGCAGTTGGTCCACAGAGTCAGGGTAGATTTGGTGGTTGACACCTTCACGTTTGATGGTCTACACTGAGGTTGCCCAGTCTACCTGAGGATTATTCTTTTGTAACCAGTCTAGTCCCAGTATAATGTCAAACTCAGGAAAGTCAATGATGGGACCTTGGATGGTGGAGTGAAGGTTCTCAAGCATGACAGAGAAGGGGGCAGTTTCCCTTGCCACAGCAATGTGGTGTTCATCAGCCAGGACCACATTTTTAATCCATGAAGGATTAGTGGCCAGCTTGAACTTATCCACAAAGCTACTGTTGACTAAGGTTCAGTCTGCGCCTGAGTCTAAGAGTGATGAGCCTGTGTAACTGCAAAAACGGAAAGGATATGACATCAATTTATTGGGATGTCTGGCAATAGTGTACAGTAATGGATCTTCTGAGGGCACCTGGATCATTGGGCATTGGTCCACGTCCTCAGGTTGGTATTCATTGTTGGGCAAGTCAGGAGCTGCATGGGGAGAGCTTGGATTGCTTAGTGCTCTCCCCAGGCTTTTCCCTCATCTTGGTTGCCCTGCATGGTGGTGATGCAGAAATGAGTACGGTTTGACTGGCCATTGTTTCCATTTCCATGTCCATTAGAGCCCGTGGGCTTGTGGTTGGCGTTTCTCCTGTTGCCTCCAGGAGGTGGTTGAGAGGAGTGCCTGTTTGGATAGGAATCCTTGGGTCTTTCTTGTTTCCCAGTTTGTGCCTTGTGCAGAGCGTTGGATGTCTGTTCCGCTTTTTCTGCTTCACGGTATAGGCTTTGCAGGTTGGTCACCTGATCTAGGTTTACATGTCTCATCATGTGCAACTTGAGAGTGTTGTAGTACATGAGGTGTGTGGCTGGGGTGTTGAAGGCCATATTAGATGGTGCACAAAGGCAGAGTTCCTTGTAGGTGTGGGTGAGTTCTTTTATGGTGCCTGTCTGGGTCAGGTTCTTTACTTGGCAAATGATCATGAGCGCTGTGTCCTTTAGCACAAATATTGCCAGGAAGTCTTGCTTAAAGGTATCCCAGTTCTTGTCAGTGTGCTCTTCATGCCACTTGTTGCACCAGGTGCCAGCATCATGGGTCAGGCAAATAGAAATCTATGCAATCCAAAAATTGCTGTGGGCATTCCATCTGAGCTAGCTTGCTCTGGGCGGACTGGATCCATGTGGCGGCATTGTTGTTGTTGGCCCTGGCAAAAGGTTCCAAGGCAGCGCTTCATAGTCTTTGGGCTACATAGGCAGACATGGTGGTTTTGTTGGCTGGTTGCAGCATTGCTGGCAGATCTTGGAAGAAACCTTGTGCAGACATGGCGTTGAAGGCGGGTAGCGGGATCACCGTGTTTTGGTATAGGACAAAACCATCGGGTATCACGGTACCAGGAGTGTGCGGAGTCCAGTTGGGCGGAAGGCCAGATATAATTCTGTCAAGGATTTGTTGGCTGCAGAGTGTACGGGCAACAGGCGGAATTTTTCAAGATAAGGTAGGATGGAGAGCCTACCTGTGCTACCAATGTTGTAACTGTGCTGGTTTAGCAGAGTTACACGGGGAAAAATATTTTAAAAGATACATAATAGTCTTTATTGGGAGATAGTGAATATAGTTCATGTGAATCAATGGATAACAGGAACATGATTGGTGATCACACGGTTGGATGGAAGAAGGGGGTATCTTGATCCTGATAATGAGTCAAGCACCAAAACAAGGTATCCACTGTAGAGGATCATCATCTGTTCATGTTGTTGGATTTGGTAATTTGATTGACTTCCTAGTCTGGCTTTAAGTGACCAGATAATCTGATTGTGGGTCACAAATCTGCTTGGTTGGAACCTTGCTGGCGGGTCAAGCCTGCAGTTTTGACAATAGTGCATGTTACAGCCTGTATATTTGCCTATTAATAACAATTCTTTAAACTTTTTAGTCAGATTTTGCAAGGTAATAATAATTTAATGAGCTAATAAATTAATGTTTATTATCATTAATTGGCTTATTTCTTTTCTGTGGCAATATTGCATTTTCTGATATTTACGCACTGGTTTCTAATTGGTTGATTTCACATCTAATTGCACAGGCAATAGGAAATCAAGTTTCCACTTCAATCACATCTGGTCTCAGGGTGGCAACTTGCTTTCCTATTGCCTGTGCAATTGGATGTGAAACCAACCAATTGGAAACCAGTGCGTAAATATCAGAAAATGCACTATTGCCACAGCAAAGAAAACCAGCCAATTAATGTAGTAAACATTAATTTATTAGCTCATTAAATTATTATTACCTTGCAAAATCTGACTAAAAAGTTTAAAGAATTGTTATTAATAGGCAAATATACAGGCTTTAAAATGCACTATGTATCAATATTTGTACTAAGCATTAATGGCTCTCTAATATAAACACAGTTCATTTAAATAAATTACAATGAAAAAGGCCTGGGTTAAATGAATTTTATTAAACAAAATGCATTGAGTTATGCACAACTTATCAAAATATCAAGAGTTGACGTCTAATTGCAATATTCTAATGCAATATTTACATTTATGGTCTTTAATTTATTAATGATGATGAAAAATATTATTGTGTTGAAGGTAGTACTATAAAAACCAGTTTTTTGATGTAATTCAAACAAAATGTTAAATATATACAGCCTTATCAACAAATTAGAGTCAGCCCTCCAAAAGGTTGTCAAGCTTGAACATAACATAAGGGAAATTGTGGTAAATCAACTGGGAAATGAGGGAAGGGCCTTTGTCTAGAAAAACAAAACCACAAAAATAGCCTGGGAACAATAGTCAACAAAGAGCACAAGGAAATAGTTTTAAATCTTCAAAAGGAAATACTCAAGTGGTTAGATTTCAAAAGTGAAAGTTACAACTTGTGGGAATTTGCAAAAATCAACAGATAGAATACTCAAAAAATCAAATTGATTGAAGGAAATTAAAGCTCAAAGGAAATTAACACAAATGAAGAGGAAACCAATCAAATGGAAACAGATGAAAATGAAGCACAATTAAGAAGCAGAAGAGCTGCAATAAACAATGAAAAAGTATCAAATGAAAATCAAGAGGAAGAACAAGTAGCACAGAAAATAAGGAACATCAAGCCCAGAAAAACAAATGAAGAGCAGCCAACACTCATGAAGTTTTCTGAAGGGGTGCCAGTTGCTGAGGGGGCCACAGGGGAAACAATCAGTAAGTCTTTTTATGTTTTACTTATATTTACTTTAGTTATAACTAGGAATGGGGACAAGGTTGCGGAAGTGGCGGCTTTCACACCAAGTTGGTTTTACGGGGGTTACCAATCACTGGTAGCCCCTGTAAAGCAAATAAATAAAAATGAACTAAATAAAATAATTCAAATTAATATGAATAATTATGTAATTATAGAAGCAAAAGCCAGGGAATATTTACCACCCGTGGGGTGCTTGCTGTGGATTAGAGAAGCATATGAAATAGGAGTAACTATCAACTTCAAAGAGATGACTGAAATTTGCAGGGATATCAAAATGAACTTTGATGAATATATTTATGAAATTTTATAACAAATTTCCCTTTTCAAATCTCAATGAATATGAAAAAACCTAATAAAAACTGGCTTTCAAATAGGAACTGAGTATCTTAAAACTGAAAATTTTAATGAATTATTCAAAGCATTATCAAATAAAGTCAAGGACACAGTCCTTGTGAATAATTTCAAGCCTTTATATATTTTGTTTGCCAAGGCATGTGGGGCAGATACAAGTTGGGTGCCCCCTGGAATCATCTTCAAGTTCAATCAAACATCCTACATCAACTGATTAGTTCAAGTATACAAAAGATTATGCATGTTTTCTGAAAAATATACCTCACAAAGGATTCACGTCACAGTATACCTAGGAAACCTACTACATTGCATATTAAAAACTAATGTCAAAAAGTTGGAGGATGTACCTATACAACACAATATATGCCAATTAGCACTAGAACGCCAAAAGACACCACAGGGGTATAGGACAGTTGAGCGCGTCCTGTACAACTCCTTTTCATTGGTATCATTGTATGGGTACTATGTGCCTCCTGAAAAGAAACTGCTGATTGATTTGCTTACCTGCCTCCCTTTTATTAAGTGTTTGGCAACCACCGGGATGCAGGGCGCCACCTCTCTAGCAATCACATCCAGGGTTGTCCATCACATACAGAAGAGTACATGGATCCAATTAGACACTCTAGATGAAAATTTGATTTTGGGGTATAATTCCCCAGAATAATTGCATTCCATTTGCAATTTGTGTCAGGACTCTGGAATAATATGATAGACTTGACCATTATTCCCATGGCTGATTAGTTAGACAGTCAATTACCATGCAGCTGGAAAACTTAAAAAAGCATCAGCTGATCCTGCTCCACGCTTTGGCTAATCAGTACATTGAGTGTTACTCCAAAGATTGATCCAGATCCAATTCTGATCCTCCCATTGGATTGACTCTGATTGGATAAGCTTGATGATACCTGATCTCAAGCACAGAATGCCCCTCAGCCAATAAGATTTAATACCCAAGAATAATAATTCAAGATAGTTCTTGCCAAACGTTCACACTTAGAGACACCTTGAATTCTATGACCAATATAGAAGGTTGTTTAAGAAGAATAATGCATCATGCAAAAATCCAGTTAACAGGGTAACCAAACTTGCATATGCATAAACCACAAACCAGATGCCCCCAATATGCTGATGAGAAAAGCTGAGGTCCAATAATCTATTTAAGTCCTATGCCAGACCATCATGGCTGCCTAACTCTGGGGGCTGGAACTAGCAGTCTGGGGAACAGAAAAGCTGACTAGTAAGAGTTGGAAGCGTCAGATTATAGTCTGGCAAGAGGGCTTATCTACCCTATATAAGGTGCTCTCCTGATTAGAGATTGAGCAGAATAATCACCCTTGAAGATAGAGATTAAATGATCTCTATTGTTGTATCACTACTAGCTGGCGCCTAGTAGTCAGAAGTATCTAAGTAAGAACATGCCACTGTTTACTTGCAGACCCGTGTGTTTTCTCCTACGGTTTTGGGATATTGCCAGGATGTAGCCTCACCTAGACCCAATTGGTAGCAAAGATTTTCCTCATACAATATATATCAACATCCCTACTATAATAAACAATAAAGATCTTTCCTCAAGACTGCAAAATCTTGACAATTTGCATCTCCCTAATAAACTATATTCCCTTGCAATTTAACTTTTTAATTATTATTTTTTTATTTAAATATTAAAATTTAAATATTAAAATTTAAATATTAAAATTTAAATATTAAAATTTAAATATTAAAATTATAATATTTGAATTATAATAGCAATATATCTAAATATATTATAAGACATTAGTTATAGTTGTGAACACGTCAAATGATAAAAAAGAATTATTTACTAGCTGGTTGAGTACGGGTTCATTTATTACATAGTTAAACATTGAGAACTGAATTTATCTGCAACAGACAGCCTGCTCCACTTATGTTATAAACAAGTGATTTTTTAGCACTCAAATTACCTTTCCTGTGTAATATGATTTGATAAATATATTTGATACACTTGACCTGCAGCATAAGTACTAATTAGTAAGAGATACATGAAAATCATTGGTTTTTGTGTCATTCTGCTATAGTGGCACTGAAATATTAAGG
This sequence comes from Entomophthora muscae, assembly GCA_014839935.2. Taxonomy (NCBI): domain Eukaryota; kingdom Fungi; phylum Entomophthoromycota; class Entomophthoromycetes; order Entomophthorales; family Entomophthoraceae; genus Entomophthora; species Entomophthora muscae. The sequence goes on along the minus strand of QTSX02001079.1, from coordinate 10,400 downwards.
ATCAGATGATGACTTGTGAGGTCCAATTTGTGGCTTAAAAAAATCAAAGAACCAACAAAGATTCACAATTATTTAAATAAATCTATTTCTATCTTTTTTAATTTAGTTATTTGTTAGCACAACAGTCAATACAATATTCAGTACATTATAATAAAAATATGTGTCCTCATATCTAGTATGATTAATTTTACTTAACTTTTCTACATACTCTTATATGTCTATAATACAATCAAATGTCACATCATTATATATAAATAATAATTTTTGAGTCCTACTAAAATCAAAATAAATCAAAATAAAAACAATAAAACCCAGAGCGCTCATTTATCTGATTGGCTCAGAGGCCAGGGCTTTAGGGAAGAAGGATTCTGAGTGCTTGTAAAAAGCTGCCACCACATTGGGTGGCATTGCATATTGACTGACCTCAAGAATATTCAGTATATTCTTGGTGTCCTGAGGGAGGCCTTTCTTCACCTTATTCTTGATCCATCCAAAGACCTCCTTGATTGGGTTAAAGAATGGAGAATAGGGCAGAAGGAAGAGGAGTCTCATTGGACAATCAGCAAGGCGGTGGTTGGAGGAATGGTTATTCTTGTCAATGGGTGGAAACTCAGACACAACCAGATCCACTTTGTGGAGCCCAACATTATCCAACACAATAATGTTGGTTGTGCTGCTGTAATTGATCTGGAGGTATTCCTTCACAGCTCAGAGAAAATCAAGGAATGTCCCGCTATTATGGGAATCCTTGATCATCTGGTATTGATCCAACCTGTGAGGACCAAGAAGCACTACCATTGAATAGGTCTGGGAACAAACAGCTGCACAATGGGCTACATCATCCTTGGACCCCTTCTTGACCCACCCATGCCTAGACCTGAGTGAGGAGGAAAACAACAATTTGTTGATGTAAAAGAATTGGACATTTCCTGTCTTCCTGAGAGCCACATAGGTCTTGGCATAAATGTGACAATCCTCAATTGTTTTTTTTGCTATTCCTATTGTATAGAGAAACTCCAAAGATCTTCCATGAGAAGCCCAAATTGACCATTGTTTTGTAGACAAGGGTTTTGGAAACAGAAAGCCCAAACTCCATGGCCAGCATTGATTGGACAGCAAGTGAGTCCAGGTGGCAATCCTTGGATACCCACTTCTTGATTGCATTGATGTGTACGGGTTGAAGTAGGCTGGGCTGCCACTTAGCCTTGGTGGATTTGGCAAATTTCTCGGTGTTGCTGTACTTTTTGTTGATGTTGCCAATATATCTGGCTGTGACCCCAAATTGGGATGCAATATCCCAAACTTCTATTTCCCTGTTCAAGCAGTTGAGTAGAGCTTTATGCTCACTATCTGTCAACTGATGCCGGCCCTTGACAGGTACCGCGGCATCCTGGCAGGCAGGAACAAACACAGGGAATGGGGACCTTTGTGTAGAAGGTGGGATCACTCTTGGTTGCGCTGGTGCCGTCAATGATTGAATACACAGTAGGTGCAGATGGCTCCTCAATTGTGGTCAATGGCTCATAGGTGGTGTCAAAGACACAGTGGCAGGAAGTGGCAACTCTTGGATCAAGAGTGCAGGGCTGGGTGACAACTGGGTACACAGTAGAGGTATAAGTAACCTCAGTGTTCCCGGTGACCCTGGTGTAGGAGACTTTGGTTGCAGGTCTTGAGAGTGGCTTCTGTCTTGTATTGAGGCTGGTTGATTGGGCTTGGGATGAGGGAGGTGGTTGACTGGCTATGACGCCTTGGGAGGCCTGTGTGTTGACATGACTCCCCCCAAGTTGGGTTCTGGGTCTGTTCTTGGACCCTCTGGGCTGCCCTTGTGAACAGGCTGCCCCACAGGCTAGTGCAGGAGCGGGTTGAGAATGTGATTGTCTGTCCATAAAAATAAAATAAAAATTATATTTTAGGTTAAATATGTATTTATTTAGATTTTTGATTTAGTTGTGAGTAGTAGTTTTCTCTTGATTTAGTCTTTAATAGTAGCAAAGTTTCTATATTTGTTATTTGAAGTATATAATATTGTATCCTTTCCAGGTTTGGGTATTTTTATTTCACTTATTTTCATGTCAAACATGGTTGTTGAGACAGGATTTTTCATATGATTTTATCCAGAGTGGAGATTCTTGATTTGGATTGGTGTTTCCTAGTGTTCTTACTGTGTATTAAATTTGGATTCCAGTTCCTGCAATTAATATCTGAGTTTACTAGTGGCATTCAAAAGTGATTTGAAATTTGGTTCTTGGATTTGACAATCCCGCAATTTAAAAAAACATAGTAAACTTAATGAAAATGGCTGATGGATTTGAACACTTCAAATTTGATTCCAGTTAATTCATTTTGTCCATTGGAAATATGCAGTTTGACTTGAACTTTGCAAAGTGTCTATGAGTTCCTGCATTTTCAAATATTCAAATAAATACTCAAAGAATTCAATTTAATTAAAAAAGGCCATTCCACAAAAGTGATTCAAAATTTGGACCAAGGATTTGACAATCCCACATTTTTATGTTCAGGTTCTGAATTTACAGTATTCCCAAACCCAGTATCACTTGAAAGTTACTAGAACTGCTGCATTAGTTCAATAAACGGCAACAGTGGCAAATTGACTGTAGGGATGCAAAAGTGAGAATTCAAAAGTGAGAATCTAAGAGTGGCAAAGCTGACAATTTTAAAATTTAAAATTTTAATTAAAACAATGTATGGAATAGAAAATTATTATGAAAGTTTAAAATACTTTTTGTTCATTCTCTTAACTAAAAAAGTCAAGGAAAAGTATTACTTTGTTATAAAAAGCCATTTTGAAAATTTAAAATTGTCAGCTTTGCCACTCTTAGATTCTCACTTTTGAATTCTCACTTTTGCATCCCTATAGTCAATTTTGCCACTGTTGCCCAATAAACACCATAATTTAACACTATTTTTACAGGTTTAAGTTTGACAGGATTTACAGAATATGGAGCTTTTTTTGTGTACATGCTTGTGAGATATCTCACAGGCCATAGCATCATTTTTGCGGTGTCTGCGGCCTCCCATTGTTCTTTGATGCTCCCAATCTTGAAAATAAGGGAATTGTTGAACTAATTTGTGAGATTATCTACTTTCAAAATCCAGTGACCATTTCTAAATCTCTGATTTTCTTGTTGCCTGTTTTAGTTTTCTTAGGCTGCACTTTACCAATGCCTTTTCCTGGAGATTTTTGCCTGCACATCTCAACTTAACAATTTTTACTCATTCTCAATTCTATGAGAATTTGATATTTTATACCTCATTTTGTGAACACTTCAGAATTTTTTTGAAAATCCACCATTACAATCACCCATTATATAGCTCCTTTTTTCAGTCTCTTTCCCTTATGAGCTGGTTTTCTGTTCCAGGCTTAAATTGTTGGTTTCTCTCTCATCTATAATAAATTAAACTCTCAAACTTACTCCAGTCAAACCCAGAAGACTTTTCCCTGTAAGGGACCCTGATTATTTAAGCTTTTGCTTCATTTCATTAATGGAAATCATAGATAATATAATACTTGTCCTGTAGCCAATCAGATGACTGCATTTCCTTTTGCCACCTGAAGCAATTTAATTTTGTCTTTTGCTCTAATAGAACACTGTCAATACATTTCAAAACACTGACAATATTCTCTTCATGTTTCAAAAAAATTCCATTTTTCTTCAATGTTTCTCCATTTCCTGATCTTTTTGCTTTCTTTATGTAAGCATAGGGATTTTCCTTGTTTTCTTCAACGTTTACCTGTCAATTTCCCTGCTAGTGTTGATTCTCAGCAAAACTTTCTAGGAAACTTTTGCAAAATCTTTGATTTTTCCCTCTTGGGGAATTAATTCCCAAAGCAACTTGCTGAATGATTCCCCAGCTAATAATTAAGTTGGTGGCACTACTATCATTCAACCATATATTATGGGGATCAAACATTTTTAAATCCTAGGCAGAACACAACTTGGACAAGCCTTGTGACTTAAGAGGAACAATAACTTGGATAAGCCCCATGACTATTGTCAAAAATTGGCGTACACCAGCAGATTCAACAGAAGGTTTAGGAGGCAGGGGAACACACTTGCTGTATGTCTTTGAATGTGAAGATTCTAAAGACATTGACCAACTGATTTCTTATAATGAATAAATTTATTAAATTCTATACAAGTAGGGAAAATCTACCTCCTGGTGTTTACTACCAACACCTTATATAGGGGTATTATCATATTATTAATCATCAGTCACTGGCAATGTCTTCTAGGACATTCTAGCACACTGTAGAGCCTTGGTTGTGTTGGTGGAAAAAGGTACAGCTTCCCATTTTAAGGCACAATTCTGCAATGCTGTGGCACCTAACACAAGGATGCCCTTTGCTAGCTTACCAGATGTCACTCTTATTTGGTATACAGAAGCTTCTATTTTCAGACCCTATTTGGTATGAAAGTTGAATCAATCACTCAAATCAACCTGGCACCTTGGTGTTATTCCATCTCAAATCTGGTGTCCTGGCACTTGATGTTAATTATTGTGGTGCTCTGGTGCTTGCAATTAATTGTGCTGGCGTCCTAGCACTCTATTATTAAGGTGGCGGCAACATGGTGTAATTAATCATTGATGGCACTATCATGGGCCACTAATTTTACATTTATTAATGTAATTTTAGTGACACTAATTTCTGAAAGGGTGAACAATTAGCCCTTATCAATTTGTCAATAATTGCCTAATGAATTAGGCTTTCCACAGTCCCTGGTCAACAATTATTCACAACTACAATGATGTACATGGACAGTATGTGACTTCCCATGATACTATATATTATCATATATTCATATCAAATAAAGTATCATCCTTTTATTAGTTTCCCCCTTTATCTCATTTATTATACTTCCCGGAAGTATATACTCAACAGATATATCACAGGTAGGTTATCCACACCTACACAACTTAAAGGAAATATTCCTCCCAATAAAAGTATACAGAAGATGGCATGCCCCACAGGCTGGAGAGACTACAAAGAAGGACATGATGTCCCTAAAGGTTTTTTGTCTTCAACAACATTCTTGTCCCTACCAAACAGTATAATCTCCTCAATACTTGTGGAATACTGAACCCGCCTTCAATTCCGCAGACAACCAAAATACCCAATATTGTATTTCAACGCCTACTCTCAGCAGAAATTGGAATGTTTTCAGGACTACATTGAGAAAACGCCAATCTCTGGATCCAAAGCACACAAAACAAGTTTACACAAGTAGGCTATCCCTGCAGACTCTGGGCCAGTGAGATTTCCCTCCGCATCATAGGGGCTGCCTCACGCTTTGTAAGTAAATGGTTTGACCTAAATCTTGATCATAGTGAAAAATGGGACATATTCAAAGCCACCTTCTTCAACATGTTTGCCATAAAGGAATCTGGTGTGGTGATCATGACAGAACTCAGAACCTTCAAAATGACAGTAATAATTGAGGAGTACATTGCAGCCTACAAAGGTTTGTGTGACTAAGTTCCCAACACCATTAACTTTGACAAAGCCGGTGTAAAGACCCAACAATTGGGGAAGTATTCTAGCAAAATAAAGGACCAAGTTGGAGACTTGGAAGCCTGTGAGCGCTGTCACAATTGGATAGACCCTCATCATCAACCAAAAGACTTTTGCGTGTACGTTATAACGTCTAAAATTACCGGCAAAATACGTGAGTACGTAGTATATACAGGTGTATATAGCTACAGACTGGATGGAATGGGGCAATGCCAGTGTAGGCCAGGAGTACCACTTAGAGGAGTTGAGCTGTGCTGGATCCTTGTAGTAGTATTTGCCAGATGGATTGTTGAATGGCCCATGCTGTTGATTATGTTGGTGGCCTCCAATCCCTAGGCATGCTGTGAGGACAGCTGAGAAGATTAGGTGATTCATCTTCTGGTCTGGGAAAGGGCAGACAAAGCTAAGTGTCTTGTTTAGCTTTTTGTAGGGTAAGTTTTAGATTGATTTATGTGATACTATTGAGGGGTAATTTCACTCAATGATAGCACAAACTATCATCAAGTGATTTGGCTTTATTATATACTATCATCCTTGTGGGGCATGAATAGTTCAAAACATTGGACAGGGAACCCTAAATACTTGGTGTTGTCTGGAATTCCCTTTTGGGAGTGGGATGGGAATGAATCGGCAGGTAATGAATTGTTAATCTTGGCATTGCATGACTTTGGAGCTTCTTCAGGTACTTTCATGCAATTATATTCAACTTCTGTAGTTGATGCATTAATTGTCACACTGGGCATATTGTAAACCCCCTCCAAATTTGGTAGGTTCCAAATTTGGGCAGCAGTTCCCCCTATTTTTGGGTTTGGGGAAATTGCCTTTTGGGAATTCCCAATTGGGCAATTCCCCCATTTGGCGGAGTTGCACCATCCCCTTCTGGCTGGCTGGCAGCCGCGCGGTCTGCGGCTGGGGTATAAAACCTGTTTTTCCCAAAATTTAATTTTTTAATTTTTGTTTCTTTGACCGGGTGTTTTGTGGCAGTTTCCCCAATCAGGGGGAACTGCTGCAATTTTTTATTTTGCTTTTCAAGCCCAATTGCGCCCAAAAGATTATCTTGACACAAGGTGTTGTCAGGAATATTCATGACATCTGGACCATAATTGGATTTCTACAATGGCTTCCCCACACACATTAGACGTCAATTTGACATGAGCCGCTTCAAGAACCTCCAAGACTTATTCTTGAAAGGAAAGCAAGCTGCATAGAAATCTGACAACCTACACACAACAAACAAACAAAAAGAAAGTCCCACAGCAAAGAAGTGCTCTCAACCTAACAAGCAAAGCAACCAAGCCAACAACCCCCATCATCAAAGCTCAAATCACACTACTCAAGTAAATCAAATGAGCACTGATAACACCACCAAGGAGGGGAAAGCTCAGGGGAGTGCTTAGGCAAGCTACCCTCCCCCACTTTTCAAGACTCTTACAGGGACCAAGATGTGGACTCAATCACAATGATCTAAGCACCCTCAAGCAATCCTCAAGTGTTTTCTGCCCAAACTGAAAATAAACTACACACTTATCCTTTCTGCTTTTTGCATATATCAGGGCACAGCACTATTTTACACTGGATCAAATTTCTTATTGACAAAGAATTTTCCAACCTCATGAAACTACCAACAGTCCAAAGCAACATCAAGAGAGTTATCATGGCAGACAACAGGAGTAAACCAGTCACCAAGGAAACAAAACCTTTCCTCTCCCAAATTGAAGCCTTGCAGACTACGCTCAGTGGCTCAATCATACCAATCCCCAAGTATAATGTTATACTTGGCCTGGACTGGATGAGAAAGACAAAACATCATATCAACTAGGATAGTGCCACCCTCACCATACAACAAGGCAAAATGCACCACCATGTTTATCCAAATCATCTTGACACACTCATGAAGGGCCATGTCTTTGTAAAGATTATGGAGACATAAGAGGAAAAAGATCCTAGAAAAATCAACTAGAACACTTGCATGTATGAGGTTATTCACTTTAAAATTACAGAAAGCATACACAAGAAAGACCTGATATAAGCACAGCTAACCATTGAATTCCCTTCTGTTTTCCAAGAAACTTTACCAGGGCTACTTCCCAATCAAGGCATACAGCACAAAATTGGCCTCATGTGAAGTGTGCCAAAATCACAACCCATATACTGTCTTACACCTCAGGAAGATGATGAGTTAAAAGCCTACCTTGACAAAGCACTTAAGAAAGGCCTCACTTAACCTTCAAAATCACCTTTTGGCAGTGCTGTCTTTTTTGTGGCAAAAAGAATGGAGCACTCTGTCTATTCACATGCTACAGAGTGCTCAACAAGGTCACAATTGATAATAGGTATCCCCTGCCCCTGATTGATGACCTTTTTGAAGCCCTGGGGGTTCCAAGTCTTCAAAAAAATTGACTTGACAGCAGGTTATCATCAAATTTTCATGAAATCAGAAGATATACCAAAAACAGCCTTCAGAACCAAGTATGGTTTCTTTGAGTGTGTAGTCCTCAATTTTGGCATGACAAACGCTCTGAGCACCTTTGTAATCTTTAAGAATGAAGTATTCCAGGAACACATTGGGAAAAGATAATTCATCTACCTGGACAGATATCATTTATAGTCCCAACCTACAACAGCACTGGGAAGACGTCTGTGCAGTCCTCTGTACCCTGCAGGAAAACCAACTGATTGCCAAACCATCAAAGTGTGATTTCTTCTCATCTGAACTCCCATTCCTTGGTCACATTATCAGCAAAGACAGAATCAAACCAGACCCAGAAAAGATACGTGCCATAACCAAAATTCCAGCCCCCAGAAATAAAAGCAAACTCTGTACCTTCCTAGGCATGGTAGCCTACATTAGAAGATTCATCCCTGACTGGGGTGCTCTGACGGCCCCCTTGTCAGTCATTACAGGAAAAACAACTAAGTTTGTATGGACAAATCTATGATACCAACATTTCTGCAAGCTAAAAGAGCAAATGGTCACTGCCCCTATCCTTCAATACCCAAACTGTGAAGGAATATACAAGCTGGAAACTGACACCTCTAATTACACAATAGGAGGACTAGTCTAAATTAAAACTACAGAAAAGGGATTCCTCCCTGTATCATATTAATCAAGAAAATGTCTGATGGTGAAAAAAGATATCCAATACATGACAAAGAACTGGTAGCTATTTCCCACTGTTTAATAAAATGACAATGTTACCTGGAAGGAGCCCAGACATTCAAAGTACTCACTAACCACAAGTCATTGATATTCTTTAAAACACAATAACACCTGTCAAGAAGACAAGCCAAATGGATGAGTCTCATACAGAGATAACCCATGTAAATTGAATACAAGACAGGCAAAGAAATGCTTACTGCAGATGTCCTATCAAGGCTATACAATAAACATATTCTATGCACTGATGGGGAGCCCTATTGACCCATATTGATCATAGGGAATCTCCAATAAGAGTTCCCAACTGGAACACCAATGGAAATCCAAGAGAAAGTTGTCAAAAACAAACACCTGCTCAAAAACTTATATGGAACACTAAACCAAATACCTCCAAGTGATGATACTGTACCCTACGTCCTATCAACACAGAATATTGACACAATCCTCCAATACCACAGAGATCTGAGACACACCTGTAGCCAAAACTTGCATGAATACCTCAAGATACGCTAATGGTGACCCAACATGCTATATGATATCAGAGAGGTACTGGAACAATGCAAGGTCTGTGAGAAGTACGCCTGAACCAAAGTTCCACCCAAGTCAGTAGTACCCATATCCATCACACAACCCTTCAAGGTATGGTTGTTGGATATTGTGGGACCTATGCCCATTGAAAGCAAACACAAGAAGTACACCATCACAGCCATTGACTATACAAACAGATGGCCCGTAGCACAAGCCACAAAAGAGCACAAAGGTAATGATGTGAGAGAATTTATTGGCAAAGAAATCATAGCTAAGCTTGGGAAACCTGACCTCCTAATTAAAGATGGAGGAACCAAACTTAAAGCCCTCAACACCAATATCTACCTTGCCAAGAATAGAATAAAGCACACCACATCCAGTCCCTATCACCTGCAAGAAAATGGAAGAGTAGAACAACTAAACAGCTTGCTAGTTTAGGCCCTCAGTAAGTTATCTGCTAAAAATTCAAAAGACTGGGTTGACATGTTACCAACAGCACTCATGGTATGCAGAACATGAGTCAACTGTAATACAGGCAAAAGCCTGTATGAACTTATCTATGGGCATAAGCCTGCCCTTGTTAGTACTACAGCAGGACCACATTTACCTCTACCTAAGAAGATACTAGAAGGCAGTGATCCTGAGGTACAGTGTGCTAGAAAGGGCCAAGAAGACATGGAGAAGAAAAGATTTGAGAGAGAAGCAATCCTGATACAATAAGAACACTTCCAAGTCAGGGACAAGATCTGGTTTGTCAATCATGAAATGCACAAGTTGGATCCAGGCTTACAAGGACCAGGCATTGTCATGGAAGTCAAGCCCAATAATACTTACCTCATCAAAAAATTTGCGCTCAAACAGAACTGAAGTGCATGCACCACAACGTCCTCTGCCTATGTAAAGCAAGAACAGCTCAATGTAACTCCTGGCTCCCTGTACCCAACACCAAACTGGATCAAAACCAAGCCCATATTGTGACACTCTCAAGATAATTCCTAATATTCCACCTTCCAGCACTCCAGGGTGAGATGTTGCAACATCTTTGACTGCTCCCTCTTGGGGAATTAATTCCCCAAGAAACTTGCCAAATGATTCCCCAAATAATCAATAAGTTGATTGCACTACTATCATTCAACCATCTAATACAGGGATCAAACATTTTGAACCCTAAGCAGAACACAA